>PVJA010009424.1:0-60756 GCA_004027025.1 Myocastor coypus
TCCTCTTTCTCTCCAGCCTCTCAAGAGCTGGGATTACAGACCATGCCCAATCTCATTTGCCTTCTCAGCACATGCTGGGGGTGGGGCCAGCACAGCAAGCCCAGGGATCAAACTGCAGCCCCTACACCTGCTTGTAGGGGTTTTAACTCACTGAGCTATTTGGCAGACCCCCTCCTTTCTTTTCTTTTCACTCTTTTTCTCTTCTTTGGTTTGCTATGTTAACTCTCATCATTTGTGGTTTTTCCTAATGAAGACTTCTTTAGTCATTTGAGTTCAATATATGATTTCTGAACTCCTACTAATTATTTGTTAAATTATTTAGTACCTGATTACTACATAGTAACAATAGTCAACATATGCATTTAAAATATACTTCCAAATTTCTTCATCAGTCTTCAAAATAGCCCTGTCAGGTAGGGAAAAAGTTTCACTGTTCTCTTCTTTACAGATGAGTGTTTTTGGTTTCAGATTATTCTTTTGCACTGTACTGTGTCATCATAGTCTCATTTTGTCTGATTTCACTGTGTTTTATTTATTTCCAACTAGATTGTTACGTATACTTTCAAAAATATCTCAGTGTTTATCATATAGCTGAACATGTCAGGAGGTGCTCATGTACTTGTGAAGTGAATGTGAGTGGAGAGGCTTTTTAGACGGAAGTCCAGAGTGACTCAGAATTCTGGAGTTCATTTGCATGCTCTTGCTTCAGAAGCCTGAATGACTATTATATCAGTGGTAGCCACTGTTGATTGAGTTCTTGGCTGCTGAATATCTTGATCTTTATCTTTGTCCTCACACATTCTACCATTAAGTGTTCTCATGTACAAGAACTAATAAAAAATGACTGTGTGTGCTTCATAAATGAAACAGCTAATTATACTAAAAGATATATTGCCATTAATCCCACCTTCCTTTAAGCATACTTACCCCATCCCTCTTGGCACTTTCTGAAGCAGTGTTGGAAGTCCTCTTTCATGTGTTCGTACAAACTATGGTAAAAGTACAGTCAATGCTGCTGTGGAGTGCCATCCTACAGAAAGGCAGTTTTGTAAAAATACTACAGTAAGTATGTCCTTACCCACTTTATTCATTAGATCTGGTACCATGTGACTTTTGGCTTTTTCCAAAAGTCAAAAAAGCCATCAAAGGTAAATGTTTTGAATTGATTCAGGACATCAACGTAGCAATAACACTGCAGCTAAACATTCATGAAAAAAGACTCCCGGAGCTGATTTAGAAATTGGCAAGAATGAAAAGATAAGTATGTTAAAGATGGGGTATTTTGAGGGATATTAATAGCAGTGTGTCTTTTTAGTGTTTTTTTTCCCTCTTTTTTTTTAAGACAAAGTCTCACTCTGTAGTTTATCTTTTTTTTTTTGTGGGACCAGGGTTCAAACTCACAACCTTGCACTTGCCCAGCAGGCACTTGTGCCTTGGAGCCATCTCCCCAGCTCCTCACTCTGTAGTTGAGACTGGCCTTGAACTCAGCTATCTTCTGCCTGCCTCAGTCTCTCAAGTGCTGGAATTACAGGCATGTGCCACCATGCCTGAAACCATAATAAAGTATCTTTAAGTTTAAATAACATTTTTCAATAGCAAGCACATTGCTCAGGAGCACACTGAAACTCAGTAGAGTCAAGTGGCTTGCCCTTTGTGATATTTAGCTGCAATCTGGCACAACCAACTTCCTAGTCCACTTTAATCTGACTTTAAATCTGCTGCACTTTTTATGGTACCACTTTTACCAACATTGAAATCAGTTGTGATCTCAAACCAGATGTGGGATAAGCCTAGATAAAACCTGGCTGGGGAATCCTTTGGAATGTTTTGCCTGGTCAGAGGGCCAATCTTCTCCTCTTGGCTTCTGCAGGCACGGGGAAGACCTCTACCCTGGTCAAGTATGCTGAGAAGTGGTCTGAGAGCAGATTTCTGTATGTAACATTCAACAAGAGCATCGCAAAGCAGGCTGAGCTCGTCTTCCCCAGCAATGTCGTCTGCAAAACCTTCCATTCCATGGCCTATGGACACATTGGGCGGAAGTGAGCATTATTAGGGCTAATGCCATTGTCATTTCTGATTTTGTTCTTCGCATAGTAATTGCAATAACATGTGAATTTACTCCTTAACACTAAGAAAATGTAAGGCTGTTATCTGTATAGGTAGGAGACAGATACTTCTAGTGATTTGTATGTTGATCCTGTGAAAATAGAATGTTTATAGATAACAGTATTATGCTGCGAGGAACATTCTTGTATTTGTAGAATTGAAACACAGAAAGCTAAAATGATATGTTTAAGGTTTATAATATCACAAAGCCTGATAAGTTTTAAGTGGATCACTACAAGTCCAATCTAGTAGTGAGACTCTGAACCCTTTTGGGGGGGGGGGGGAAGGGGCTGAACTTGAGATGTGTATATGCAAGTGTTCCTGGACGTATAGCTATGGGAAACTTTTAAGTGTCCCCCTGGGGATGGCTTGAAGCCTGGACCAGTCCTTGGAATGATAGTATCTTCTGAGAGCTAATTCCTTTTCAGGATTATAATACATGAGTTACTGAAAGCCTGTTGTAAACCTCTTTCACATCACACATGGACCTTGCAGAAGGCCTGTGCATGATGTCTGGGTTGACTTTGTAATGTCATTGCAGAGAAGTGGGGAGGTGTTAAATACATTAGTGCTAGCAAGGCCAGTACTACTCATTTGGGATATGCATTACAGGTACCAGCTAAAGAAGAAGTTGAATCTCTTCAAGTTGACACCTTTCATGGTCAATTCTGTCCTTGCTGAAGGGAAAGGTGGATTCGTAAGGGCCAAGCTAGTGTGTAAGACTTTAGAAAACTTCTTTGCCTCGGCTGATAAAGAGCTAACTATTGATCACGTGCCTATTTGGTGTAAGAACAGCCAGGGACAAAGAGTCATGGTTGAACAGAGTGAGAAACTGGTGAGTATTTCTTTAGAATTATTCATAGGAAATTGAAGATGAACAAGTGAAATTTTAGTATTTTCTCTTGGGAGACCCTAGACATTTCAATCCTTATAGTCCTCCCATTTAATAGGCAAGAATATTAAGTGACTACCCACAGTTTAGGCACTTGTCACTGGGTCTTCTGGGCCCAGAATCTGATCTTACTTGGTGATTTAGGATGTCATTCTCTTTTTTATTTTTTTGCTATTGGAAAAATCTCTTTTCTTAGTTAGTCATTTGCTATTCTTTGAATTGTCAGTCATAAGTCTAGAAGAATAATTGATAAGCCTTTTCTGGTTTGATCATTGCTCTACCATGCCTGTGATGGCCTCAGAACCTCACTCCTCCTGGCTCCTCCAATCCCTCCATATGTGAAAGACTGCTGCTGTGGAGGCTTAGGTTGGGGGCCTTTCCTGTCCTCTTGTGATGATCCCTTTGTTCCTGCTGCTGTATGTAAAAATGAAAGTGTGATTCCTGGCTGCTATCTTTTCTAAGGTCTTGAACTTTGGGTTTCCCCACCTTCTTGCACTTTAGAATGGTGTCCTTGAAGCAAGCCGACTCTGGGACAACATGAAGAAGCTGCGGGAGTGTAAAGAAGAAGCTTACCAAATGACTCATGATGGTAGGCAGGTTTCTAAACATTGGTATCTGTTAGATGGGACAGCTTTCCTTGTGAGTTATGACTGTTGCTGATCTCTTCCAGGCTATTTGAAACTCTGGCAGCTAAGCAAGCCTTCACTTGCCTCTTTTGATGCCATCTTTGTGGATGAGGCACAGGACTGTACTCCAGGTGATAAGCTATTCAGGATACCCGTAGTCTCAATATGTAGAAATAGCATCATGATTGTGTAAGAGGATATGTGGGATAAGTTGATTATTCTTATTTGTGATAAAGAAGAATAATATTAGCCATTCAGAAGTACTTTTTATTTCACTTAAGTTGTCTCTTCCTCTCATGCAAAGCAGATTGATCTTTCTTCATATTTTGCTCACATTGTTAGTGTTGACTTAGTAGTTCATCAGATGGTAGAAACCTAGACTCATGCTAAGTTGGAAAAGGTAGTCTGTTTAGTGTGTCTGTTCTAATTTTTCAAGCTGTAATGCATTCCCCCACCAGTGGAGACTAGATGTGTTATGGGCATGATTTGTTAGGTCATAGGGTCGTATTTGATTGAGTCTTATGATATTTGAAAAAGACACAATTTACCTCATTTTATATTTGCCTGTGTTTTTTCTTATACTATTGGTTTATCTAGGATTAGAAATAATCTGTATTCCTGAGGCCAGACTGTTTCATGGTTTATTAAAAAATTTTTTTGAGTACCTGTCCTGTAAGAAATGACAGCATCATTGTCCATCATGTGCTGACTTGTTTTTGTGACATCATTTTCATCCTTTTTTTTTTTTTGTCTTTTGGAGACAGGGTCTCACTATGCAGTTCAGGCTGGCCTTGAGCTCACTTTTGTAGCCCAGGCTGGTCTCGAACTCGCACTGATCCTTCTGCCTCAGCCTCCCAAGTGCTGGGATTACAGGTGTGCACCACCATGCCTGGTTATTTTCATCCTTTTTTAAATAATTTTTTTTCTGCATGATTAGTCCTTCAGATGTCTAATCTTTCCTCCTCTTGGTTGCAGCTATCATGAATATAGTTCTGTCTCAGCCATGTGGTAAGATCTTTGTAGGGGACCCCCACCAGCAGATCTATACCTTCCGCGGTGCAGTCAATGCTCTGTTCACAGTCCCCCACACGCATGTCTTCTATCTCACACAGGTAAGAATTCTGTCTGCTTTTGAGTCTCAGAGCATATAAACCAGCTTACATTTCCCTCATTTTTTATATACCAGACACTGGTAGAAGGTATTTTGTTAGGTTCACAGTATGTAGTCAAAACTGTGTCTTTAATATGTCTTTGCCTTTGTTTTTCACTTCACATTTGCACTGGTAACTGGTAGTGGGTAAAACTGCTGGTGCTGGCTCATGGAGTCAGGCTTTGGCTGGAAGCCAGAGGAGCAGTCATAAACATTCAACACATTCAGAGTTAAAAACACAAAAAAGCAATTCCCTTCCCAGTGCCCTTGATAAAGAATCAGGATGATTAGCTGATTACCTGTTGCCACTGGGTCTTTTGAATCCTCTGCACGTTGAGAGGTACTGACAGAGCACTTCTGCTGAGGACTAAGCCCTGTGGCCACCCAAGAATGACAGTGATGGTGGGGTAGGAGCTGCACTCACAGCTTTGTTCCTCTAGTGCGGTTTTCATTTGAAAGAACACCTCACAGACTACCTCTGCTTATTCTGAGTTGGATATTTGGTATTTTCTCAAATGTAATTGAAATGGGCACTGATACCCAGGGCAACAGCTAACAGTGTTTATAGCCAAATATATGGTTTTTCAAAGGTAAGATTCTTGCTTTTGTGTAAATTGGAAATTTTGGAGACTCTGTGTCTGCCATGAAGAACATGGCAACTCAGTGTCCTTGACTTTGCATAAAGGTGATTAGCCATTTCTCACTTTCCAAGTATATGTATTCTTTGAGGCTGAATTTTCTTCATAACCTTAGGCATGGTCATGTATCAAAACAGACTGAATGCCGATGTAATTATGAGAATCCAGGAATTAAAGAGATTTGTGAAAACACATCAAAATAGTACAGCTGTTTGTACTGTTTTGTGTTTGTTTCAACTTAAAAGAGTGTGAAAGTTCCTGAGACCAGAGGTTTTAGAAGTTCTGCTTTGATTAAAAACTCCTTATATCTAGAAGATATGTAGTGTGTCACCTGAATAAGGAATGAACTGTAGCGCAGTTTGCTGTTTGACTTAGGTCTCTGGACTCTGGCTGTTCTCCTCCCTTGGCTTCTCATTGCTATAGTGTTTTAAATGGCATCAGCTCAGAGTACTTTTCTTTGTTTCTTTTTTTTTTTTTTTTTTTTTTTTTTTTTTTTTTTTTTTTTTTTTTTTTCTTTTGAGACAGGGTCTTGCTATGCCCTTCAGGCTGGCTTTGAGCTCACTTTTGTAGCCCAGGCTGGTCTTGAACTTGCACCGATCCTCCTGCCTCAGCCGCCCAAGTGCTAGGATTACAGATGTGTGCCACCACGCCTGGCAAATACTTTTCATTTTTTTAATTGATCTTTATTTTGTTAGTTTGCTTTTTGTCTTTTTTTGAATCAAGGTATCTCTATGTGGCCTGGGCTGGCCTCAAATTCCCTATCCTGTATCAACCTTCTGAGTAGCTGGGATTAAAGCCTTCACTACCATACCCAGGAATCTTCTTTTCTGTAGAAGTAGTTACAGGTTTACAGACAAATTAAGATGAGAATGCAGAGTTCTCATATACCCTGCCTTCAGTTTTCCTTAGTACTGTATTAACCTATTACACGAATGTGGAACACTTGCCACACATTATGAACCAGTTTGGATATATTATAAAGTTTATTAAAGTTGATATATAGCAAAGTCCAGAGTTTTATTCATCTAGGATGTCACATTACATTGCAAACACAGCTGTGTTTCCTTAGGTTTTTCTGGACTATAACAGTTTTTCATACATTTTGTTGATCTTGAAAATTTTGAGAAGTACTGTGCAAGTACATTTATATGACCTTAAGCTGGAATTTGTCAGATGTTCTCCTTATGATTAGACTAAAGTTATGGGTTGGGGAGACAAAGCATAGCGGTAGATTCCCATTTATATTGCTTGATATCAAGAATAAATATTGTTAGTATTGTTTATGCCTGTTGATGTTGATCTTGAACACCTGGCTAAAACAGTGTTTGTTGGGCCAGCGACTAAGCACCTGCTGTCTGCTTAGGCAAGTACAGGGAGTGGGATTTGTTTCGTGGCACCACAGGTCATGCCAATTCCACTCCCAGGTGCACTGAGCCAACTATAGACTGGACGTGGTGGCACACGCATATAAATCCCAGTGCTAGTAAGGCTGAAAACAGGAGGATCACTGTGAGTCTGAGCTGTGTAGTGAGACTGTCTACCAGGTATCAAATTCATAAAAATCAATCAATCAATCAAACGGTGTTGTGTTTCTTCACTAAACTACTGCATACTATGGAATTAAGTCCCTGCATTAAGCCCATTTTTTGAGGAATAAACTTTAGAATATTTCATAAGTGATTTGGAACTTTTCTGCAAAGAAAATTTGTCTTTTTTCTCCCATTACATGGAAGCATAAAGATATTTGTTTATTCAGTGATTTATGTATTACAGTATACTCACAAATATTTGTATTAATTTGATTCCTCCAAATAGTTTTGTAGTAACACGATACTACTATTTGTTAAAAGTTGAGTTTTACTTTGACTGTATTATTCCCATTCACCAAAACATAATTTCACTACTTTTAAATTATGGTGCATTGGAAAAGGCAGTGAATACGAGGCATTTGGGAAAGAATAATATTTTTCTAGCTGGAGTGGTGAAGGAACAGGGTTTGAGCTTGGGACAGGAAATGATTGAGACAATTGAAAAGTGCTTCTAGACTCAGAGGCAGTGTGAATTGAGGTGGGGAGGTGCAGGGACTGCTCAGTAATAGTTGTTCTGCTGTGGCTGGTTGAGCAGGGCAGTAGTTATTAATTACTGGGGGAAGGGTCTCAGAGGCCAGGGAATGACATCTGTATCTTCTATTAACTTTTTGTGTAACTTAGAGTGTTATATTTGATTTTGAACAAGGTGTATATTTGTTTAAAAGGAAAGCTAACTATTGGTTTTCAGAAATAATAGAAGATAAAGATTATCTAGGTTAGAAGCCTACAGGTGAGGTGTATCTCTTGTTCTCTTTTTTCCACCCATGAGCATTGCCCTTCTCTTTTTGTAGCTAAAGAATGTCTCAAAATATTTTGGGGAGAGGGACAGAGAATTGATTTATGGTGAGAGGAGCTTAGAGGTAAAGAGGCTGGAGAGGGAAGCTATGACGTTTGTGTGTCTAGGGAAGCTGGCAGTAGTGGTAGGAAAAGGTAAGTAGGCTAATGGAAGAGTTGTTTGGATGTGGCTTATGGGTAAGGAGGAGGAAAAATAGCTCACTCCAGAGTTCTGGACAGAAATGCTTTTTTTTTTTTTTTTTTGCGGGACTGGGGTTTGAACTCACGACCTTGCAGAAATGCTATTTTTAATAATTAAAAGTCAAAAATTCTTTGGTCTCCCGGCTCCTGTTTGGATATAGCTGTTTTACTATAGTGAATTTTCCAATCCCTTTTCTGTGTAGGATGGGTTAAGGCACTGTGGTGATGGAAAGGAGTTCACATACATTAAGGCAGTTGCTAACTCCTTCTGTTTTGTTTCCAACAGAGTTTTAGGTTTGGTGTGGAAATAGCCTATGTGGGAGCTACTATCTTGGATGTCTGCAAGAGAGTCAGGAAAAAGACGCTGGTTGGAGGAAATCATCAGAGTAAGGCTTTGCATGTTCCTATGTTTGCTACAGAAGTTAATTGTGCCATTTAATTTGATTTGCCACAGAATTGGTGCTTTCTTCCCAAAGGTGGCATTCGAGGTGATACAAAAGGACAAGTGGCTCTCTTGTCCAGGACAAACGCCAATGTGTTTGATGAGGCTGTACGGGTGACAGAAGGAGATGTACCATCAAGGATACATTTGATTGGCGTAAGATGGAATTTCTGTTGACTTCTTTATGCCTAGGAACGTTTTAAATGCATATGATGGGGGGCCTGGCGGGATGGCTCAGTGGTCTAACGCGCCTGCTTGGGAAAGCTTGGACGGCTTCAGGGACCCTGGTTCAATCCCCGGCACCACATGCTGCGCCAGCCCTGCCCTTGGGGCGGGCTGAGCCGGCCATAAAAATGAGTGAATAAACAAACAAAGGTTCTGAAACAAGAAAAAAAAAAAATAAAAAAAAAAAATAAATAAATAATAAATAAATAAATGCATATGATGAAAATATCCAACTTCCTTAGGATCTGTGCAAGAGAGCTTTAGTTTTTGCCTCTTTTCACCAGACTGGATCATGACTGAAGTTTTGTTCTTGGCCACTCTGATTGTGCTGGTGAAACATTCCTGTAGAGCCAGATGCAACAAGGCCTGAGGGGCTCGTCTTCCATTCTTCAGCCAGTGAATGAGTGTTCTTCTCACAGTGGGCTATGTAGTGAGGCTGCTTGCTGCTGGAGGCTTTTGTGACTGTGTAGTCTATTACTGTTAAGAGCTGAACTGACCACATGCTGGCAGTGCCCTGGGCTCTAGCTCTGGTTCTAACAGTAGTGTGTGACTTGGAGCCAGTTGCAACTCATGTGTGCCTCATTTTTTCCACCTCTAAGACAGAACAGTTCCTTCCCCTGACCTGTTTCACAGGGAAATTAGGAAAAAGTAAGCAAAAGATGCTCATTTATGGAAAATGTTTTTGAGGGCCGAGGAGTTGCTGTACTCAATTTTGTATTTATTAATATTTTTTTGTACTGGGGACCTTGCTCTTGCCAGCAGGCACTATGCCAGTAAGCTATCTCCTCTGCCCTAAGTGGTCAGTATATATAGTCAGTGATTCATAATCACTAAGTGTTTTATATGTCTTTTTTTAAAAAATAAAGATGATACAGTCATGTGATAGAAATTTTGGATCTAAAATGAAAGTTACATATAACCCCAGTATTTTAGTAGTATTTCTCATTTTTGCTAATTATTTTTGTCTTTGTCTTTATAGTATATTTTTTGCATAATTGAAAGGATATATAGAAAGATGTGTTTTTTCACTCAGTACAAGCATATGTTCTTTTGTCACTATTGTAATTGCTTTACAGTATTTCATCTAGTGGATATAGGGTAATTTAGCCATTTCATTATTGTGAGTAGTATTTTTGTATTATCATTGGACCTGGACATGACATAAAGTAGGTTGCTCATTTTCCTCTGTTGCATCCTCTTCCTGCCTGTAGCATGTGCCATTATTGTGATTCCATATCTGCTTGTACGTTGTAATGTATCCTGCCTTAGTTCACTGTTTTGTGTGTCCTTCCCCCAAACCTGAAAAGCCTTGGAGCTTGGAGCCCTAGTCTTTCTCTCTTCTAGGTGTGGTTCCACGTGAGTGCTAGAGCTCTGACCGGCACTCAGCAGGTGCTACATAGGTAGAACAGGGTTACTATTTCACTATTAGGCCCCTTCTAAGATCTGATCACTAAAACCATAGAATAATCTGGACCTACAGACACACTATATTTCTTTCTCATAAGAAAGGTGGTAAATATTCTCAGTCAAAACTTTATATTCAGTTCTCTTTGTAGAAACCGTTTCCTATTTTTTTGGGTAGATTTACATTCACTTTTTTTGGTGAGTTAGCTCAGTAGGCTAAAGCGCCTGCTTAGGCAAATTTAGGCAAGTACAGGGACCATAGTTTGATCCCCAGCACTACATGCTGTGCCGGCCCCGCCCCCAAGGGCAGGCTGAACCAAGCACTAAGACCTGTCTGGCATAAGACCTATAATCCCAGCGCTGGGGAGGCTGAAACCAGGAGGATCACTACAAGTCTGAGCTACATAATGAGACCCTACAACAATCAAATACATTTTAAAAAAAAAAGTGCAAGAAGAGTTTGGGCAGTAGTTAAAATTTAGAATTTGATAATTGGAAGTTTCAGGCCACAAAGCTTGGTGAAGTTCCCCCTTTAACTTGAGTACAGTTTGAGATCTTTTCCAAGAAACTATCTCGCGTAAATACCCCATGCCTACAGTAGATATATTTTGTTTGTTAAGAAACAAAACAAAGATCCCACCAAAAAAAACTTTTTCAGGGGATTAAATCATTTGGATTGGACAGAATCATTGATATTTGGATCCTCCTTCAGCCAGAGGAAGAGCGGAAGAAACGTAAGTACCCACTGGCCCAGAGCAGGGGAAGGTAGCACATGAGTGATAGGGACGGGGATAGCTTGGGTTGGTTTGAGTCAGGGTTCTCATCATCCTCCCAGAGAAGTGGATCTTTTCTCTTGAAGAGAAGAATACCTTCTTGTTTTCAGAGGCACCAACAGATTTATCTAGATCCTTCTCTCAGGAATCTCATTACTTTCCAGGAGTGGCCCGTAGGTTGTTTTCCCTAGCATCTGTCTTCTCAAGTAACTTTATACATTGTCATCTCCATGTTGGGCCCCACATAACTTCTTGTATTTTTATAGCACTTTTTTTTTCCCCTTTCAATTCTACTATATCAAATCCCAGTGAAGTAGGTGAGGATCTCAAGCCTAGATCCTCATTTAGAGATGGAGAGACCACCACACTGAGTTGCCTAGGAACATACATTGAATTAGTGATGCAGTCAGGACTGGAACTTGGGTCTCCCAACTGTGCATCTTGCCTAGGAGTGTGCATCTCCTGCCTTAGAGTGAGAACCGGCCTCCCTCATGCTAACCCACATTTGTGTTTTCTCAGGAAACCTTATCATTAAAGACAGATTCATCAGAAGATGGGTGCACAAAGAGGGCTTTAGTGGCTTCAAGAGGTATGTGACTGCTGCAGAGGACAAGGAGCTTGAAGCAAAGATTGCAGTTGTTGAGAAGTATAATATCAGGATTCCAGAACTGGTGGACAGAATAGCGAAATGCCACATAGAAGATCTGGACTTTGCAGGTAGGGAAAGCTGCTGCTGCTTGTCTTCCCCCAAGCGGAGGAACAGATTGTCTTCTCTTGTCTCATCCTGCGTGCGATATCTGTGACCATGAATGGCTGTGTTGTTTAAGAGAAAGGGGGGAGCAAGGCCCTGGGTTTAATCCCTGGTACCACTTCAAGTAAATCAAGGGAAAGGGGAGCAGAACAGGGCCCTCATTCTTCTTATAGGGTCTTTATCACTATGCCACTTCCAAGCCAGCCCAATGGAGCTTTTCAGTGTAGTTATGATGTGTGCAACTTTGCATACGCCACACAGTGCTCTTCTAGGCCTTTGTCCCTTCCTGTCATGTGCAGGTCAAGGTAC
This sequence comes from Myocastor coypus, assembly GCA_004027025.1. NCBI lineage: Eukaryota > Metazoa > Chordata > Mammalia > Rodentia > Myocastoridae > Myocastor > Myocastor coypus. Next base: position 11,881 of record PVJA010009424.1, read on the forward strand.
TCTGTGCTCTGAGATGTGATTCCTTTTTTTTTGTGTGTGGTACCAGGGATTGAACTCAAGACCCTGTGCTTGCCGGGCAGGAGCTTATTCTACTGAGCCATCTCTCTGGCCCCTGTGATTCTTTTTTTTTTTTTTTTTTTTTTTTGGTGGGACCAGGGTTCAAACTCACGACCTTGCACTTGCCAGGCAGGCACTTGTGCCACGGAGCTATCTCCCTGCCCCCCCCGCCCCCCCCGTGATTCTTAATAGTATTTCTGCAACACATTTTCTCTGATCCTTTCTTTTTCTGACTATAATTCCTCTTTTTCCTTTTTCAACAAAGTTTCACATCAGCAAAGACATTTTTTTCTTCTTTCTTCCCCTGGAATGCCCTACTCAGGTGCTGTCTTTCTGTTGTAGAGTACATCTTGGGCACCGTGCACAAAGCCAAAGGCTTGGAGTTTGATACTGTGCATGTTCTGGATGATTTCGTGAAAGTGCCTTGTGCCAGGCATAATCTTGGCCAGCTGCCTCACTTCCGAGTTGGTAAGGACACTGGTGGTTCCTGGGGTGGCCTTGTTTTAGCAGTCAGGGATTGCCCAGCTGCTTCCTTTTGACAGCCTGGATTTTGGTTGGCTGTAAGATCCTTATGGAAGAAAAAAACAAAACAACACAGATGCCTCCTAGTCTTAAACTTTTGATTTTTAGTTTTGTGACTTTTAGAAAAATCAAAATTCCAAAGGGGTCACTTACTGTCAGGAGTGCTAGGAGTTATGCTTGTGGCTGCCCTTCAGCCTTGAGCTTTTTTAAACATTTGATTTTTTTTCTATGATTCTCCTTTCATTTAAAATATCATAAAAAATAGCACACTTTATCTTTTGCTTATATTTTAGTAAATTTATACTCAAGGATAGCTGTTAAACTAAAGTACCAGTCCTGCTATTTTGACTTTACATCTTAGAATAATACTATTTGAAGTTTTAAGCAAAAAAATAAATAAATAAAATAAAAATCTGCTATATATAGATTCAAAATTTGGAGTATCCCGTATATTAAAACAATGGAAGTATAAAAGTACCAAATATCCCTTGTATTAGTGAAGAGAGTAGAAAGGGGTACAGACATGGTATTGAACACAAGTTGTAGTGGAGTGAGGAGAGAAGGTGATGTTAGAGTGATTATTGTCTGCTTTTTGTTGAGGGAGGGTGCTTTATGGAGATTAATTTGTATGCCCGGGCCTGGCGGGATGGCTCAGTGGTCTAAAGTGCCTGCTTGGGAAGGCTTGGGCAGCTTCAGGAACTGCAGTTCGATCCCCGGCACCACATGCTGCGCCAGCCCTGCCCTCGGGGTGGGCTGAGCTGGCCATAAACATGAGTGAATAAACAAAGTTTCTGAAACAAGAAAAATAAATAAATAAATAAATAATTTAAAAAAAAAAATTTGTATGCCCAACAACTCACCTGTTGGAAGTGTACAATTCAGTGGCTTCTAGTCTGTTTATGTGTATGCTGCTGTCTGGTATGAGGTACTGAGGCTGAGAGATGAGAAGTATAAGGTGAGCAGAACAGACTTACTTGTGTGTTCTTTTCCCCTGATTGTCTTGTGACCCCTTCAGACATTTTCAAACTGGATAGAGTCAGTCCGGAGAGACAATGTAAGGATGGCACTTGATTTGTAGTGGCTTCGTTTTGTAGGTGACAGGTGTGGTAAGGAAGGCAGGGGTAATGGACATTAGTACTGTATTCTATACCTTGTAAACGTTGAATAATCAACTAACAGATACTGGGCTTTAAAAACTAGTCCTTGAGAGTTTTGTTGTTGATGTTTATAGGAAAATTTTGTATATATGATCAGCAAATCTCGAGTAGTTTTGGGAGGAGTTATCGGGGGTTGTAAGCATTTAGATGAGGTAACAATTATAAACAGGCTTTTGAGTTACTCTCTTCCTTTCTTTAGAGTCATTTTCTGAAGATGAATGGAATTTATTGTACGTTGCAGTAACTCGTGCCAAGAAGCGTCTCATAATGACCAAATCACTGGAAAACATTTTGACATTGGCTGGGGTAAGGAATTGAGGGCATGATTGGTTTAACAATATTTGAACTTAGTTTGAGTGAGGGATCAATCTGTAGACCTTCACAGAGCTTGGGGTTGGAAAGTTAAATGAGAAGGGAGGGGCTTCAGTATGCAGAAGCCAGTCCTGAAAGCCAGAGCTGTTTTAACTGAGGAAATAAAAGTGCACTTCCTCTCCAGATTTTTTTTTCTAATTCAATTTTTAAACGTCTGTTAAAAATATCACCTGTTTTTATGTACTTCTTAGTTTCTCTTTGCACAATTAGTTCTCAACATATAGGGGGGAAATTGGCAAGAATGTTTTCTCCTCTGAACTTCCTGCCTTTCACTACCTTTTCATTTGGAAATGGAAGCTGTTATGCCACCAGACTTTCAAAGGAAGTAGCCCTAGTCTTTCCCAGGTACCTTGAAGGGTCCATTTTTAATGAATGATGTTAAAAATGTCAGGGTTGCTAAGTGGTGGGAAAACACCACCTTAGTACTCACATCTGAGTATTTATTGGCTACCTGGTATGTGCCACACATCTTTATTGGCACTGGAGTTATATGGATAGGCGAGAGAAATTCCTGTTTTTTTTTGTTTTTTTTGTTTTTTTTTTGCCTTTTTGAGACAGAGTCTCGCTATGCAGTTGAGGCTGGTCCTGAGCTCACTTTTGTAGCCCAGGCTAGTCTCGAACTCACACCAATCCTCCTGCCTCAGCCTCCCGAGTGCTGGGATTACAGGCATGAGCCACCACGCCCGGCAAGAGAAATTCCTGTTTTCATGGAGTCTACATCTAGATTAAGACAAGGCGGACAACAAATTCTTGAAGAGACACTTTTTCACACTTTTGATGAAGTTACTATCAAAATCTAAAAGGAAGAATTTTTACGAATAAATATTCTTTCTAGCTATGTTGTCTGTGCTTAGATGGAAGGATTACATGAGAGCAGTTCAGCCTGAGCAGCATGAGACCCAATTTCAAAAACACTACCAAGGGGCCCGGCGGGATGGCTCAGTGGTCTAAAGTGCCTGCTTGGGAAAGCTTAGGCGGCTTCAGGGACCACGGTTCGATCTCCGGCACCACATGCTGCGCCAGCCCTGCCCTTGGGGTGGGCTGAGCCGGCCATAAAAATGAGTGAATACACAAACAAAGGTTCTGAAACAAGAAAAAAATAAATAAATAAAATTAAAAACAAAAACACCACCACCAACAACAGAGTTTGTGCGGAAACTTTTCATAGTACTGATTAGCTTGCACTTTTATTATATTTACATCTCTCATTAGTGTTATTTGATGGTAAAAATATTTCTGCAGTTGAAAGATGCATTTTTCCCAAAACAGATTTTCACCTGGGAATCACTAAGAAGAGCTCAGGCATCAGAATTCAGTATCTTCAGGGACACTTGAGTACACTATTTTTATACAGGGCTTGCAAGTAGGTATTTTAGGTATACAGGCCATGTAATCTGAGCCCTGCTGTTGAACCACAGAGTAACTGTGGATAATATACCCTGAATTGGTGTATTGTGGTGACAGTAAAGTTTAATTGGCAAAAACAGGCAGTGGCCTGGCCTTAGCCCAAAGTTTGTGGACTTGGCTTTAAATCTAGGTGTGACTTGTCCTAACCTCTCAGTCAGTACTCCATGGAATTAAACAGAGTAGTAATGTTTATGTGGAAAAAGCTACTATCATGTGATATATTTAGGGGTTCTTTTTGGTATAATAGATCGAAGTCAAGACCTTGTGCTTGCCAGGCACAAGCTATCTCCCCAGCCCTATTGATGTTTTAAATATGACTCTGATTTAAATATGTTTTTAGAATGTATACTAAGATTTTCTCATAGGATTATCTTTACACTAGTGGTTAAACCTTCAACAAAAGAAATTGTCATATTGATAACTTTTTAATAAGAGTATTATATATTGGTGCTTCAGTTCACAAACATAATTCATTCCATGTTCATGTTCATGTGGGAAAAATGGCCACTGTGGTATTGGTTGCTCAGTGTAGGGTTCATAAGCTAAAACACAATTCACCAAATACTTCTGTTTGTGACCTAAACTGTGTGCAAGCAAAAGCATGAACTGAGGTACCACTATAGAACAGCAGTATCATTTCACAACAGGTGTTAAATAGGGAAACTTAACATAGGAAAATTCTAAAACATTAATGAATTGTGAAAATTACATTAGCCATACAAAAAGTACGCCTATGTATGTATTTCGAGTATACATCTCTTCCATAACCAGTGCCATTTTCAGATTTTAAAAAATTTGTAGTGTATGGGCTGTACTAACCAATCCATAATCAGTCTTTTATGATTGTTGGTTGGTCTTGGTTACTTTTCTCATTGCTGAGAGTAAAGTGCCTGACTCAGTGTTGGAGAAAAGGTTTATTTTAGCTCACAGTTACAACTGTCGGTCCATAGTTGTCAGGCTCCATGGTAGAGGAGCATCACAGGAAAACAGTCCATGGCAAAACAGGCAGGAGGCAGCAAGCAGCAGTCAACATATCTGTCCCTTTACCCCATTCAGGTTGCAAGCCTTTTAAGTGGCACCACTCAGGCCCAGGGTAGGGATTCTGTCTTAGTAAATCCATTCAACTATACACAGAACTATGCTAATTATAATCAATGGGCTATTTTATTACAACCTACCCTTAATCCCAGTATCAGACTTTAATCTTCATTCACATACCTTAGATCCAGCCACCATCAAAAATCTCTACCTAAGATTGTTTGAGGCTTTGGGGGAAATCTAGATAGAAGGAACAACAACGCCAAAATACTGTTTTTGTAACGATTTGTTTAAATCAGAATCCAAACCATTTACTCCTTCATCTATTGTTTTATGCCGAAACTGGGTAGGTTGTCCTATGGGATGTTCTGCATTCTAGATTTGTTCCTGTATAGCTGTGTAACTTGCTCTGCCACTCCCTGCCCTTGGTTTCCTGTAAATGAAGTTGACCATGAAGGTTTGATTAGACTCAGGCCTGACTTTTTTCTATGGGGCACTTCATGGATACAGTTATGCCTTGCATCTCATCATAGCAGGACTTTGTCCTTTTACTGAATACTGAAGGAGTCTGAATCTCTTTAGTTGCTAGAGCTAGCTAATCTGTGTATTTATTACTTTTAATAAGAAATTACAATGTGACAGTTGCAAAACAAGTTAGTAATGCATTCCCAATAATTGATACAATGCATATTGTTGTCCTCATTGTAGTTATACAGAGCACAGGGTGTAGACATGGTAAATTTTCTAATGGTTATTAGTACACTAGATTTTTTCTCCTTGATCTAAGAGAAGGCAGTTGTATACATAGTCAAATGTTCCATAATTGCAGTGGGTTACTAGTGAAACCGGCAATGTTGGAAGCTGTTGATTAGAGCCTTTTACAGCTCAGCATACTAAACTACCTTTACATTTTATGTGTTATGTTTAAACTTTTCTGCTGGGTGGTTAAGGGCAAGGTATAGCAAGACCTGTATAACAGAACATGTAGTTTTTTGTATTTCCCAAAGTCAGTCAAATCCCCTCAGGATTTACTTTGGAACCATGTACAGTGCTTTGTAGAACTCTTGTCAGTGTCAGCCTTCTGGATGAGTCACGGCCATTGCTTGACCAGTTTGCTCTCTGTGAAAGCCCGAGAGAATGTTTTCTTTCCAGGTGACCCTCCTTAGGCACACTGTATACCTTCAATCCCTTTCCTCTGTGATCCCTTAATCTCCTTGAACAGATAATTTGGGAAACCACTGAGTTATAGGATGTTGTAGCACAGGTTCTGTTCTGTTGTGAGTCCTCACTGACCTTGAAGGGCTAGGGCCAAAATATTGGCTATCCTTCTAGCTCTTTTTTTTCTCGAATTTTTGGTCTGTAAACTTATATTCTTAGCCCTTCAGAAGAAAAGCTTAGTGATACTATTACTATAAAACATAGGTGCTTGAGTTTAATATCATTGTCTTTCTGAATATCAAACACCTTAGAAAATCTATGTTTTGAAAAGGAAAAATAAGCAAGGGTTTGAACTGATAATTCTAGTCTCAATACTTAATATTGCATTTGTTATTAAATATAATACAAATACGTAAAGCCGTGTGAAGCAAATTAAAATGATGAAGTGAATGTCATCTGGTCAGGAGGTGGGATCTGCCACCCAGCCAGCTCTGCATGGTGGCTGCTCACACTGACAGCATGCTTCCTCTACAAGTCACCCCGTCCCCGTATGCAACAGCAGCATTGGCTCACTTGTTTCCTACTATTTTGTTTGTTCATTGACTTAATATTATTATTTCTTAAGGTTTTTTTTAATGTATTTAGTACAGGGTCTCACTACACAGATTGATTGGATCCTCCTGTTTTCAGCCTCCCAGGCACTGTGATTACAGACACATGCTACCATGCCCAGTCTCAGGAGTTCTCTCAGTGTACCACCTCTCAGCACACCCTGGGGTTGGGGCCTGCAAGCAAGCTCGGGATTGAATCTCAGTCCCTGTGCTTGCCTAAGCAGACACTTTAGTCTGTTGAGCTGTCTGGCCAGCCCAGCTTACTGTTTTCTGGTGTAAGAGAGTAAACTCAAGACCTGTACGTAGAGCTATATATCCTCTGCTCTTTTCATTTCTTATTTTGAGACAGGGTCTTCGATAGTTGCCAAGTTACTGAGTCTGGGCTCAAACTTGGATCCTTTTGCCTCAGTCTCCTAGATTGACTCTTTTTAAAAAACCAACTGTGCATCACCAATACTGTGGATACCAAAAGCAAGTACTCTCTTCATTCTTCTAGTTTTTAAAGCTGTAACATCATTGCAGTGTCAAAGTTGCTAACCTTCACTTATATAACTATCATGAATTGTCACATAGTTCATTCAGATGTTATTTATTTATTTATTTATTTATCTATTTTTGTCTTTTTTTTTTTTTTTTTTTTTTTTTTTTTTTTTTTTTTTTTTTTTTTTTTTTTTTTTTTTTTTTTTTTTTTTTAATTTTTGTCTTTTTGAGACAAGGTCTCTCTGTGCAGTTCAGGCTGGCTCACTTTGGTAGCCCAGGCTGGTCTCAAATTTGCACCAGTCCTCCTGCTTCAGCCTCCCAAGTGCTAGGATTATAGCTGTGCACCACCATGCCTGGCTAATTTATTTATTTTTTGCATGTGGTGCCAGGGATTGAACTCAAGACCTTGCACTTGCCCGGGAAGCACTTTTTCCCCTGAGCTATGTCCCCAGCCTCATTAATTCAGATTTAACATTGAAAAATTTTTACTTCTTACACTCAATATTTTCTCTTACACTGAAAATTATGGTTCCTAATAGTAGTTATTTATAGTATTGTATTTCAAAATAATATTTGAAATAATACCCAAAGTGGGCCTGGCAGGATTGCTCAGTGGTCTAAAGCGCCTGCTTAGGAAAAGCTTGGGCGGCTGCAGGCACTGCAGTTCGATCCCTGGCACCACATGCTGTGCCAGCCCTGCCCTGAGGGCAGGCTGAGCCATCCATAAAAATAAATGAACAAACAAAAGTTCTGAAACAAGAAAAAAATAAAATAAAATAAAAAATTCTTTAAAAAAAAAAAATACTCAAAGTAATACCTGTATTATGATTGATATAATGTTGACTGGAATTCAAGACCTTCAATGCTTCTATTTGCCCCTGGCATATCTTCAACTAATGGTGCATGGTCAATGTTCCATGTTCTGAAGTCATTTGAAGTGTCTCTTTTCTCTATAGCTTTATCATTAATAAAATATGCAGTTTGATACACTTGTTTCTAACCCATTCAAGGATTCTTTTTGATTAATTACTGCTTTTTAAAGATGTACTGTTCACTTGTTTTCAAAGTCCTGACTTTGAAACAACAGAAGTCTCTTTCATCCCTGTGCCCTTCAGATTTTTTCTATCCACCATTAGTGGCTACTTTAAAAAAAAATCAGTTACTGAGCCAGCGAGATAGCTCAGCAGTCTAAAGTACCTGCTTAGGCAAGCTTAGGCAACTGCAGGAATTGTGGTTCGATCCCCAGCACCACATGCTGTGCCAGCCCCACCCCCAGGGCAGGTTGAGCTGGCCATAACATAAAGTTAAAAAAAAATTATAAAAATAAAAAAATCAGTTACTAATTTACCTTTCAATATCTTTCTGTAAGCATCAAAAAATCTCTATATATTTCCACATTTTTCTTTTCCACAAAAGATGGCACTCTGTGGATTATGTGTACCCCACTTTGTCACTTGGAAGGATGTGTGGAAGCCAGTCTCATGCCATAAAGTGTCTGCACTCCTGCACAGTGGAGCAGTCCCGTGTGTCAGGGAACCATGGTTGTCATATCGCTCAGCTGCTTTTGGACATTTGCTTGCTGATGCCACCGGCGTGTGTCCTCTTGTCCGTGAGTCATGCTTTGCTTTGCCAGTGCATCCCTGGAATGCATTTGTAGAAGTGGAACTGCTGGGGTGGATGAGTGAGTGATTTCTCTAGCCATTTCACAATTCTTCATGGAGATTGTATCACAATTTTATTTTATTATTCATTCATTCTTTCTTTTTTTTTTTTTTTTTTTGAGACAAGGTCTCACTGTGCAGTTCAGGCTGGCTTTGAGCTCACTTTTGTAGCCCAGGCTGGTCTGGAACTCACAACGATCCTCCTGCCTCAGCCTTCCAAGTGCTGGGATTACAGGTGTGAGCTCATTCTTTCTTTCTTTTTTTTAATCTTTATTTGGTACAGGGTCTTTCTACATAGCTCAGACTCATAGTGATCCTCCTGTCTCAGCCTCTCCAGTGCTGAGATTACAGCTTTGTGCCACCACACCCAGTTTTGGGGCCAGCATGGTACAACCAGGGTTCTGGGGCTGGCAAGATATGTGGTACTGGATATTGAACCCAGGTCCTTTGACTTGCCAAGCAGGTGCTTAGACTGCTGAGCTATCTCCCCAGCCCCGAGATTATATCATTTTAGAGCTCTACCACTTATATATATCCCTTTAAAAGGCTGTTTATAGTTTTCTTTGAACAGTTTGTCAGTTGGTTGCTGCATACATTTTATCAGGAAAGTGAGTTTTCCCAATGGAAAAACAGAGCTCAGATTCTAGAGAAATACTTGTCCCTTAGTGAGGCTGAGTTGGAAAACACTGCCCACAGGGGCTCAGAAAAAGCCTGAGAAGACTTCATATTTGTGTGAACAAGGTATTTTGTGTCTGAAAGACCTTGTTTGAGTTGGAGTATTGCTGCTTTATTTTAATCATAGTGTGTGCATATTTAGGAACATCTTGTTTCAGGAGTGGCTCAGTTTAACCTCTAATCAGAAAGGCAGACCACAAAGGATGTTCAAGTCTCTGATGTGTGAGAAAAGATAGAGTCCGTGAAAGCCTGTTGGGAAGGGTAGAGTTATGAAGGGTGGTGTTTTCAAGACACAATGAACATTGTTTTCTGTTTCCTCAACTGAAAATCCATTTTGATCTCTGTAATGTTAAACAGACTGACCCTAGGTAGGTCTGTTATGTTTGGCTAGAATGGAATACTTGAAGTAGGCTGTTAGGTATTAAGTCAGGAGGTCTGTTTGACTAATTCTGCTGGCTGTGATATTCAAACATAGTGCCAGCATCCTGCTTAGGGCCCTCTGGCTGCATTACAGTTCAATAGAGCAACAGAGGGTGAGCTGGTTGCATGTAGAAGGGCCAAGTCTGTGTTGTGACCTCATAACAGCTTCATCGTACTTCACAACAACCTGCTGTCCAGAGGACTCACTCAAGACCAGCATGAATCCCTTCTGAGGAGTGTTCCCATAATCTAGTCACCTGGCATCAATCCTCACCTCTTAAAACTGCAACCACTCAACCCAGCCATGCTAGGGGTCAAACTTCTAGCACACGAACTTTTTAGTGGGAACAAAACATATTCTAGCCATAGGACTCTCTTAGAAAACACGTTTTCATGGTAGGTTTTTGTTGTTTTTGTTCGTTTGTCTCTTTAAGTTTTGAGGAAGTGAAGAAAATCATTATGGTAAAGTATTCAGTGATACAGAGAAAAGCTAATTACTCATCTTAGCATCTCACATCTTAGGTTATTTTATTTATTTATTATTATTTTATGTATTTGGTTCAGGGTCTACAAAGTCTCGCTGTGCAGATCAGACTCCTAGTGGTCCTCCTGGTTGCAGTCTCCCAAGTACTGGGACTATAGTCAGGCTACCATGCCCAGTCCCTGTCACCTCTCAGCATGCCCTGGGGCTGGAGGCCAGCACTGCATGACAGGGATGAACCATGGCCACTGCTCTCTGCCTAAGCAGGCGCTATCAGGCTGGCCCTCTGAAATCTTACATTCTTCATTGAGATCTCACATGTGTGTCTTTGGGGCAGGTCTGCCATGGAGTTGGTACTCAACAAGTATCTGTCCAAGGATGAAAAAAGTGCCCTCTCCTTCTGTGGGTGGTCGTGGCCCAAAGCTCACACCCTGGTCAGGCCTGGTTCACTGCCGTTCTTCCACTCACACTTTTATGATTAAGGACACGTTACTTAACCATGCTGCCTCAGTTTTCCAATCTGCAAAACTGTCATAAGGACAATGACTATGTCTCAAAAGATATTATTTATAAGTCAGGTAAATGTTAACTTTTGTTCTGTTACATGGCAGTGTTAACATTTTGGTATAGTCAGATGAACCTTCTAGAGCTCCACACAGATGGCGCTCACAGGGCATACTAAATGTGATCAAAATATATGGTGAATGTTTATACTTTAAGTTGACTACAGTAAAAGACATGAGGGGCCCGGCGGGATGGCTCAGTGGTCTAAAGGGCCTGCTTGGGAAAGCTTAGGCGGCTTCAGGGACCGCAGTTTGATCTCCGGCACCACATGCTACGTCAGCCCTGCCCTCAGGGCGTGGGCTGAGCCAGCCATAAAAATGAGTGAATAAACAAATAAAGGTTCTGAAACAAGAAAAAATAAATAAATAAATAAATAAATAAATAATTTTTTTTAAAAAAGTAAAAGACATGAATCCTCAGAATACTCCCCTTTGCTTCAGACATGCTTACCCCATCTTTCTTGCACTTCATGAAATATTTCTAGAAGTCCTTGTTCATATTTTTATGAGGTATAGTACAAAATGCATGAATGCTCATTACAGTGTGTCCTCATCCATCTTATTCACTTGATCTGGTGCTGTGTGGCTTGTGGCTCTTCCCCAAGTCAAAATGTCCATGAAAGGTGGATGTTTTAAATCAGTTGGAGTCATTAAGGTCACTACAGCAGCACAAGTAGAGATACTCATGAAAGAAGACCTCCATAATGTGTCTTTTCCTGTAAACTTGAAAAAATATATATATATTTAAACACTCATTGTATTTCTCAGTCACACTACATAGTATGTGTGTAACACATACTTTTCACTGTTTTATGTGCAATGTGTACTGTGTGTATAATGCAGAGTGCATGCAGTACTGTAGTGTATATTATATATGTAATATTGTGTTCATAACGTACATTACACAAGTAGTACTGCTTAGCACATTATACATATCCATACTGTATTTATAGTATTTTTTTTTTTTTTTTTTTTTGTGGGACCAGGGTTCGAACTCACGACCTTGCACTTGCCCAGCAGGCACTTGTGCCTCGGAGCTATCTCCCCAGCCCCAATTTATAGTATTTTTTGTATGTATAAGTGTAGCACTGCTTAAAGGTTCTAGGTTGTTATTTGTGATTATCATGGCAATGCTGTCATAACTATGTAACGGAGTTGCCAAGAGCTACCTAATAAGTCCTGTCACCACTTATGCTGAAGCAGAGTCCAGTTGCCATTTTATTCTTTTGCCTTACCACCTTTTATTGAAATATGACCTTTGATGGCAGCATCTGTGTCGGCTGAGAAAGGAGTAGTAGAGGACACAAATACAGAAACTTCAAGATTCAGAGAAGTAATAGCCACTTTATATGGGGTAGATGACCCCCTTAGTTGTGCAAAAAACACTGGCTCTTTATCTATACAAACTGCCCCATGTTGGCCAGGTGTGGTACTGCATGCCTGTAATCCTAGCACTTGGGAGACTGAGGTGGGAGAATTGCTATAAATTGGTTCAGTGCTAGCCTTGGCCACATATTGAGTTCAGGGCTAGCTAGCCTGAACTACATGGCAATATCCTTTATCTTAAAAAGTGGGAAAAAAATAACTGTCCCATCCTACCCCACCCCAAAGATCTACTAATGTTCAAATAATACAATATGCTCTTACAGAAATACCACTGGTGTAGACAACTCCTCTAGGAATGGCAGTGGGAGTTGCCAAGCTACAGGTGGGTGGAAGAGCCTGTAAATGTGCTTGTTTCTTCCATCTGGGGCCTGCTACTGTCACAGCAGCACCGTCTGGGAGGCTGGGGTCAGCTGCCTTCTACTAAGCTAGATATTACAGAGACTTTAGAATGTCCAACAATGCTACTCCAGTTTTTTAAAAAAATATATAATAATTCCTATAATGGGCTTGTTATCATTATTTTTAAAGTTTATTACAATAAGATACAAGTTTTATACAGTAAAAATGAATTAATATTTGTAAGAATTGTAGTTTAGATTCCTAACATGGCAAGCTTTAGTAAGTTCCATATACAAAATCTCTTTGGATTCCTTGAAGTTTAGTAGGATAAAGAGACCTGAGGTTGTGTGGCTGCTCTGGAAGTGTATTTTACCAAATGCAGGTTACAATTCTTAGATGATTTATGAAATTAATTCCGTGGTATATGCCAACCTTTTAAGAGTTTTGTGAAATGGTATGAAATCTAAAATTGGGGCAAGCTGGGCGTGGTGGCGTACGCCTGTAATCCCAGCACTCGGGAGGCTGAGGCAGGAGGATCGGTGCGAGTTCGAGACCAGCCTGGGCTACAAAAGTGAGCTCAAGGCCAGCCTGAACTGCATAACAAGACCCTGTCTCAAAAAGACAAAAAAATAAAATAAAATAAAATAAAAAATTGGGGCACACTGCATTTAAGTTTACGCGATATTTTGTGAAATCTTTCAGCTTACATAGTGCATGCAATTGTCAGTAAGTGGATCAAAAACAGTGAAAGCCAGACCTAGAGAACCTTACACAATGGACCAGGAAACATGTACAAGCACATTCATTGCTATACTGTCAGTCTGAAAGAACCTGAATTTCCATACCAAGGCAAAGGATAAATAACTGAAAATGTTATGGTTGAGTCCTGCGTAGCACTTGAGAGAAATGTACTAGATGAAAAAGAACCAGAAGAGTAGTGTTTATGTGAACAAGTAACTTTGAAAGGATATCTTACGTTCTTGAATAGGTATGTAAGGATAGGCTGTTTTGGAGCAAGTGGGAAAAAACACCAAGCTCAAGATGCTTAGCCCCTTTGGAGAAGGAAATGCAGATGGTAGGCAAAGGAACATCGACAAAATCTGTGGTTTTTAGAATAACTTTGTACTATCCTTTGTCAGTCCTTGTCATTTGGAACTTTAAGTGTTTATATATGTTTTATCTTCTGTACCTGATAGATTCTACAAGAGAGAAAATCAAGGAAAATGTGGGATATGGATGGTGAGAAATTTTGATAAGTAGCAGAGTTGTCCAGAAAACAGAAAATCATAATTATTGACTAGCAGGTAACTAGTCCTGCTAGCCTGTGGCATGCTATTCCTTGGGGCCACAGCCCCTCAGGTGGAGAGGCCTGGTGTAGTCTCTGCACTTGAGGTTCTGTGCCAGGCACAAGCACTCTACAGGTACTGTTGTATTTCTTTTTCACAGTAACTAAACTAACAACCATGTTATCTGCATTTTACAGATTAAAAAACTTGGGGCTGAGTCACTTGTTCACTGACCAGCCAATAGCCTGAGAAGGGAGAAAAATTTGGGTTGGCCTGTGCAAGTTCTAAGGTTCTCTGTTTTGGCTTACCTGGGCTGTAAAGTGAATGCACGAATAATTTTCTAATGATGTGGTGGAGGATGGGTTAGTATAAGATAAAATGTAGAAATAGTCCTAAAATGTCATCGTAGTTTTTGCATGTCTGTCCATTACATTAAAAAACAAATGAACAAACAAACCAGCAGTGATACCAGAAAACAGTTGGACTGTTTTGGATATTCTTTCTTGGAAGAACATGATAGTTTTGGAAGCAGGAAAAGCCATGACGGTCAGCATCTCTGGATTGGTGTAAAGAATGTTCACAACTATGTAGTTCTTGGGATTTCCAAGACTAAGATAGCAGAAGTATTGTGATCAACTTCTTTCTTTCTCAGGAGTACTTCCTGCAAGCTGAGTTGACAAGTGATGTTTTAAAAACAGGAGTGGTTCGCTGCTGTGTGGAGCAGTGCAACAATGCCATCCTTGTAGACACTGTCCTCACCATGAAGAAGCTGCCAATCACTTATGTATGTTTGCTGTCTGTAGACTTTATTAACATATATTTCATTGCTTGTAAAGTATATGCCTATCTGGATTTCTAGCACTTATGCACTAAGCGATATCTCTGACTCTTAATCCTTTTTTAAAGGGCTTTTTGTATGTAAAGCATAACAAATATGAGGTCTGCTTTTATATCAGACAATATAATCATGACTCAGGATGGGTAGTGCTGTCTGGACAAGCTGATTGGCCTTTTTCTCTGGGAGATGGGATGGTGACAAAACATTGCAGAGGAAAGCTCCTTCCATGGAGTAGTTCTTTTTGGTGTTGGGGATTGAACCCAGAACCTCACATACACAAAATCCCTACTGTGCACTGTGTTATAACGGCAGTGCACACAGTTCTTTATCTCTTATAAATTTTAGAGGATTTAGTAGAGGTGACTATACCCTAGACAGTAAGTAGTGCTGTGGGAAGTGTTACCTCAGGGTTTTTAGAGTTGAAATTGGGCCAGGGAGATAGTTCAGGAGCTTAAGTACTTGCCTGGCCAACACAAGGTCCTGAGTTCGATCAAGATTTAGAGTTGGTAGTCGGGCGTGGTGGCTCACGCCTGTAATCCCAGCACTCGGGAGGCTGGGGCAGGAGGATTGGTGCGAGTTCGAGACCAGCCTGCGCTACAAAAGTGAGCTCAAGGCCAGCCTGAACTGCATAGCAAGACCCTGTCTCAAAAAGACAAAAATAAATAAATAAATAAATAAATAAAATTAAAAAATTAAAAAAAAAAAAAAGATTTAGAGTTGGAATTACCAAAATCATAATGTATTTTCTCTGGGCAGCTATGACAGAATTCAGAACTGTTTCATAGAAAACCCAGTTTTATTTTTTTTTATTTATTTTTTTTTTTTTGATTTTTGAGACAGGGTCTCACTGTGCAGTTCAGGCTGGCTTTGAGCTCACTTTTGTAGCCCAGGCTGGTCTCGAACTCACAACGATTCTCCTGCCTCAGCCTTCCGAGTGCTGGGATTACAGGCGTGAGCCACCACGCCCGGCGAAAACCCTGTTTTAGATCAGTTCCTTACCACTTGTTCTTGTCTGTCACTGCAGAGCAACAGGAAGGAAAACAAGGGTGGCTACCTCTGCCACTCCTGTGCAGAGCAACGCATCGGGCCGCTGGCCTTCTTGACTGCCTCTCCGGAGCAGGTGCATTCCATGGAACGCACAGTGGAAAACATAGTGCTGCCCAGGCATGAGGCCCTGCTCTTTCTTGTCTTCTGAAGCCACAACGAGTACTCCTCATGGTGCAGAATGACTTGCCATGGTCTCCCAAGTGCTGAAGGAAGCCAGTGTGGGCAGGGCTCCTGTTCACCTGAGACTCCGAGTTCAACCATAGAACATTTTCCAAGGAAGAAGAGCCCAACAAGAGTTGGACCTGCCATTTCTCTGTTCCCTACAGATAGCCAGTTACCACTTGCCTGTCCTCCATATGTATCAGGTCAGGAAAGTGGGAGATCGTCTTTTGATAAAAACATTTTATGTATTTAAACTTTTATTACAAGATTTCAATTAAATAGGCATTGCAGCGCTGGCATGCCACTGTGACATCTTGCTCCAACACTTGTCATTTCTAAATTTTCTCCTCTTCTGTTTTTAAGAAGCTTATCACAGAGTCTGAAGTTTTTGTGCCATGGAGAGTCACACATATGTAAAACATAGTGTGTGCCTTTGTCCTTGTGGGACTCACAGTTTAGACGGGGAAGCAGCATCATGCATAAAAAAGTACAAAGTGATGGTAGCTAGACTTAGACTTGTTGTGTTTCCTGAAGGTCAGAAACACATGTGAGGAAAACTGGAGTGGTCATCTACTGTGGGGGAGACAGTTGGCAGAGGAGAAATGGGAAGTGGGCACTCGGTTCAGTGTGCGTGGAGGTGCTGGGTGGAAATTGCAATGATTTTATTCTTACAGGAAACATCATAGAGAAGTACTTGGGTGTGGTATTGGGCATGTTTGCCATTCAGTTTTAGGATGCTAATGATGGGTAGAGGGGAAATGTGACATACAACACATTAAACTCAGCTGAGTGAAGCAGACTCCAACATCTTGAGATATCACATCTTCTTAGGAAGATCATTCCAGATATAGCTGGAGGATGTGTTAAGAAGATTGGATAAATTAAAAGGCAAGAGAGGCCAGGGAGATAGCTCAGAGGCATAAGCGCCTGCCTAGCAAGTGCAAGGTTCTGAGTTGGATCCCTGGTACCTAAAAAATAAATATATAATTAATAAAAAGCAAACAGTTGTGTTGTCAACAAGATATGCTAGTCCCCATAGAAGCAGCATTGGGGTCACCTGGGTAGTTGTTAGGAATAAAGTTTCTTACTCCCTGTTCCAGACTAGAGGGAAAGACTCTGGGGCTGATTCCCCACAGTTGATATTTCATTAGTTGTATGAGCGATTCTGCTGCACACTAGATTTTGAGAATTTCTGGTCCTGATACCAAGAAAGTAAATCAGTAGGTCTTAGTGCCTTAGGTGGGTGTCGTGACTGATAGAGAGAACCTCGGTGTCTCCTCCCATTCTCTGGCTGCCTCTAGGTGGGTGGGGTATCCTTCATTACAAATGAAGATAGATTTATGTAAAAAACAAGGGTGAATTTGATTTTGAAATTTGAATCTTGGGGTTCACATGAGAAATTCAAGTAGAATTGTCAAGAGGCTCTTAACATACTGGATCTGTTTTCTGTTTTTCCTTCGGGAACTCCTTTATTTTGCTGATGCCCAACTTTTACAGTTGGTTTAGTAACTACTTGTTTCTTCATGTGTGCTCAATTTTCTGTTTTCTTAACTTACCCTTATGGAGTCTAGTGGGGTTTACTGAAGCTCATATTTCAGTAAAGTACCTTCGACTGGAAATAAAGATTTTGGTTATAAGTGTAGAAGGTAGCTAAGGGGTTTCACTGGAAGACTTGTGATAAGCTCATCTAGGAAAGTATAAAGAAGCAAGACCAGAGGTATGGGAGCAAGCCCAAGGACTGTGAGGCTTCAGCTGAGGAAAACAAGGGGACACTTGAGGAAGAATGACAGCTGACCCCAGAGAAATGGCCATCATGATGGAGTTGTTCCTTTTTTTTTTTTTTTTTTTTTGTCTTTTTGAGACATGCAGTTCAGGTTGGCCTTGAGCTCACTTTTGTAGCCCAGGCTGATCTCGAACTCACACCGATTCTCCTGCCTCAGCCTCCCAAGTGCTGGGATTACAGGTGTGCATCACCATGCCTGGCTTGGAGTTGTTCATGAAAAGAGTTGTTCCTGAATTCAAGAGAGAAAGGAATTGAGAAAGAGGTGAACATGAACAGCTGGTGCTGTGAAGGGGCCAGGGAGGATCGAAGATATTTCTAGAGTTGTCACTAAGGAAGTCAGTGGTGATGTCAGCTGGTCGATTCCAGTGAAGCTAAAAGCCAGACCACAGTGGGCTAAAGTATAAGAGAAGAAAACGACCTAGTCTGCTTGCATTAATTTCTTTCTGAAACAAAACTAAAATGATAGAAGGATTTTTTTTTTTTTTTTTTTTTTTTAATCATGAGGGCAAAGAAAATAGAAAGGAGACAGTAGTCATAAAAATTTAGAGCTTGGAAAGCCTGCATATTTCCTCAGGGGAATCTAAGCAACTTTAGCAGAAACAGTGACATTAAAATTCCTAAGGAAGCAGACCATCCAGATGACCCAGTGGAAATAATCTGCAGTAATCTGACACACACCAGTGCTCAGTGTCAGTCACAACCCTAGTGTTCTGAATAAACCAGGGATTAGCAGATACCTGAGAAGTGCCTCCAAAAAGGAAGTTGGAAATGAAAATGGAATCAGCGTGGAGGAAAGAGTCTATGTTAGGAGAAGAAAGCATCTGAATAGCTGTAGATCCAGACAATAGACCCTTCATTTGTGAAATTAATACTTGGAGACACTAATATGAAAGTATTAAAAAACTTGGTTCATGAAATTGACAAAATAGAACAAACACAAAGATGAAAAAAAAATTTAAGGAAACAATTTAAGACCACATAACAAAGGGGTATTAGGAAGCCATTTTCCCAAAAAAAGTCAAGATAAATTATCCAGAACTGGGCCCGGCGGGATGGCTCAGTGGCCTAAAGTGCCTGCTTAGGAAAGCTTGGGCGGCTTCAGGGACTGCGGTTCGACCCCCGACACCACATGCTGAGCCAGCCCTGCCCTCGGGGTGGGCTAAGCCGGCCATGAAAATGAGTGAATAAACAAAGGTTCTGAAACAAGAAAAAAAAAAATAATAATAATAATAATAATAAATTATCCAGAACTGATGATAGGAGTTTCTAGATTGAAATGGCTCACAAAATGCTAAATGGGCAAAAATAGACCACTGGTGAGCATACTGTGTTAGCGAGTGTGATGACCCTACGTGATGGAAATGAATTACATTATTGTAATGAATATCTTAATGGTGAAATTTTCAGAATAGTAGATGTAAAGATCCTCTTAAGTTCCCAAAAGAAAGAAAAGCTTTATGTAAATGGTCAGGGGTCAAAATTGTCTTCAGATTATGCAATGGCAGAACTGTATAACTGTCCTTTAAAAAACAGAGGGGAATAACTAGGTATGGTGGGCCAAGCCATTGGTACTCTGGTTGTATGTAGTTGCAGGACTTGGGAAGTCGAAGCAAGAGAATAATCAGGGATACATAGTGAGACCCTGTCTCATTAAAACTAAGTCACAAACCTCTAAACCTAGCCAGAAAGTGGAGAAAATTAGGGCGCTTTCCTATCTTGAGGGTGTGTGTGTGTGTGTGTGTGTGTGTGTGTGTGTGTGTGTGTTTTGCCAGATCTGCAGCCTGCATATGAGGGGGAAGATACGTAGAATACAGCTAGTCGAGTGTTTAGGCCAGAGTTAATACCAAGTATAGAAAACTTAAGCAGGGCTGGGGAGAGAGCTCAGCAGTGCAAGCACAATGTCCTGAGTTTGAGCTCTGTTACAAAAAACAAACAAACAAAAAAAAAAAACTAAGCATTGGAGAGTTTTGAAAAGGCAACTGTTTTGGAAAGACTTAACCCAATGAAGAAGTATTTATTCACCAATGAAGAAGTATTATTCACCAATGGTGAAAACTGCCATAAAGACCAAAGTACCACACAGATCTAGGATTGCTTAAAGTACCATTTAATGAACACCTGCAAACAAGTGTGTTGGGTGGTGGCACGATAGGCAGATCCTGCATCCCAAGGTGAGAGAAAGGGGTTTACATGCCAAGCGAGACAAAGGTGGGCCACAGCTAACTGACCTTTCTCAAAAACTGCACTCCTGTGTCAGCTAAGAAACAGTCCAGATATTGATGGCAAGCACAACTTCACGACTTCGTTTGTCTCATAAATTTGTTACATATGTCAGGGGCACCTAGAGGGCAGAGTGGTGGTTTCAAGCAAGATAGCTGTAGAGTAGCTGGATCTGTACTGTGCCTATTCTTTGGAAGGCAGCAAGTCGTGCAGAAGAGACCAGTTTAGCTCTGCATGGCGGTGTTTCTGTAATCTTAGCATTACCATGTGTATTAGAGGTGCACAACATGTGAATCTGGTACAAGAAGAGAGTGAAAGAGCTGAATCTCCAGCCTTCATACTGTGAAGTTAGTTCCCCAGACTAAAAAAAAAAAAAAAAAGAAGTAGAAATCTGCAGATTTATGTAGAAACGGTTGTCACCTCTATTAGGCCAGATCCATATAGGGCCTATTACAACATTCATGCTAGATTTTGTTGTTGTTTTTTGAGATAACGGTCCAAATGTGTAGTTCTGGCTGACCTTAAACTTACTAAGTAGCCCCAAGCTGGCCTGGAACTTGAAGCAGTCCTCCTGCCTCAGCCTGTGGAGTGCTGGGATTGCAGGTGTATGCCACCACAGCTAGCTCCAGCGTCCACACTTTGTAACACTACATTCAGTATTAAGATGGTTTCTGCTATGGATAGCCAAAAAACAAAACTGTCAAGGATATGAAAGGCCAATGTGATGACTTCATGCAGGAGTCCAGAGCAGGGCAGACTACTGTGGTTGCTCATCTCAGTTGCTTAGCTTTTGCTGAGCAGCCTGGTTGGTGCTTTCATCTTGCCGTTATCCTTACTGTGTCTGCTGTGCCTGGGCTGACTTCTCTGATGCCCAGTTGTCTGCAGTGTTTCAGGCGTTGTGTTCACAACTATGTGAGAAGGAGGCATAAATTTGTCTTTGTGTATCTTAGTAGTAAGAAACCCTTTCCAGGGCCAGTGAGATAGCAGACTAAGCTCCTGCTTAAGGGCAGGGGCCAGGGTTTGATCCCTGGCACCACATGCCACTCCAGCCCTGCCTCCTGGGCACACTGAGCCAGCTATGGAGTCCAGGCATGGTGGCACATGCCTGTAATCCCAGCACCAAGGAGGCTGAAAACAGGAGGGTGACTCCCAGAACTACATAGTGAGAACCTGCACAAAGAAATAAAACAACCAAAAACAAGACAACTAAAAACCTTCCCAGAAGAAGCCTCACCAACTGAGACCACATGTTGCTCAAACTGGGATTAATTTCCCATCCTAAACCAGTCACTAGCAAGGACGAATGTTGGACACAGCAGCTGGTAGGACTGTACAGGACTAAGGGTGGGTACACAGAGTCCCTTCTGACTCTATCTCTGTGTCCTCTAGGGCCTGTTGGAGCACTGAAAAAACAAGAGCACACCTGTCCAGCAGACTGTTTTGTCCTGGAGTAACTTGGGAATTGGTTAGGATACATTCTTCTCAAAGAGAGTTTTAAAGATTACATGGTTGTTTTGTAATTAGTGCGTTTGGATGTTCTCCCCAGAAAGGTGAAGCATCAGCCTTAAGGAGAACGTCCTGTGACTGGAATGAGGATGTCTCCCAGAAGGGAGCAGCTGGGTGGGGCCAGAGACAGAGCGATGAGATCACAAGGTTCTGCTGACTGCCAGAATCTGTGCTTTTTAGGCTGTTTTGTTTTAGTTTAACAGTTACTAGGGGATCCTCCCAGTTCCCTGCTGATGTGAAGTCTGATGCTTCCCAGGCTGCTTCTGCCTCCTCACTGGCCCATCTGCCTGCCTGCTGTGCTTTCTTGCCTAAGCTTGATGCTTGTTTCACAGTTTGCATCTTTGCCTATCTCTCTTCCTGTTTAGAAATGCTCCCTGTGTATTTATTTAAATTCCACACATACCCCTAACATGTCTTGACTCTAAAGTGACCCTCAAATACTCAGGCTTTTTAGTGATTTCTGTCTTACAGAATTTGTGTGACCTAATGGTATTCACAGCTCATGTAGCATTTATTATCTGCTCACTGTAGCATACGTTTTTGTCTTCTGTTTGTTTTGATGGTTTCCCTTTTTGGCTAGGCTGAAACCTGTCTGTCTATTTGCATTCCATCCCCTTGTTGAGCCTCCCCAACTTCACTCCCTCTCTCGGATTGAACCTAGGACCTTTGAACTGAGCTACACCTTCAACGTTTGTTTTTGTTTTGTTTTTTTTTTGATTTCTGAGCCAGGATCTCACTAAGTCAGTAATTGCCCAGCTAGGCTCAAGCTTGTGATCCTCCTGAATGATGTTATTACATGCCTACACCACCAAGCCCAAGTGGTATAGGTGTATGTTATACAGGTGGGAGGTCACAGATGTGACCTTGGGCCCTTGTGAGAAGGACAGTACATGTGCTGTCATCCTCATCCTCACTTTAAAGACAAGATGATGCTGATGCAGATAGCTCAAGTAACTTCAGGTGGTGGGCAGCAAACAGTAGAATGGACATTTGATACTCGGGTTTTTTAAGTCATATTCTTTCCCCTGCACAAAGTTAGTCATTACCACATTAAAATAAAACAGTGCTACAAAAGCTCAGAGGTACCTCTGAGTAGGGAGGTAAGGTTCACTGCAGAAGGTGGGCTAGGTGTGGACAGGATGGTACAGGAGTGACTGCTGAACAGAGCCTGAACCCTGGGCCTGGCTCAGGGACTCAACTGGCCAGCCCACCGGGAAGCAATGGGAATGGGATGGTGCAAGGCCAGAGCTCTGGACAGCCTCTGGGAAGCAGTGGCCCTGACCGTATAGGCTGCTTTGATCCAAGGGCATGATACTCAGGGTCATCTGGAGAACAGGCTTCCTCATGTAGAACAGCACTGCAACCAAGGAAGAAATGTTAGGACCTTAACAGCCTCCAAAGGGCTGCTTCACAGCAGGCAAGGAAAATATGAGGTGTGCTTGAGATGCACGTGACTCCTGCACATTGCTCCCATGACTTCCCTCCTTGTGGGTACCCAAGGCCTTGACCTAAGCCAGTGACCTAAGCCAGTGAACATTCAACCTTTCTGCTAGGAAATTTGGGGTGGCAGATTCAGCTACTATCACTTAGGAGAGTGGAGGCTCCAGCGCTGAAGTTTTCAGGTATCTCAGTCTATGTCTGTAAGGCATGAGATTCAACATGGTCGTAAGGTTCAGGCTCTGGCTTGAATTGAGAATTTAGGATTTTAGTTATTCTCCTTTTTTAGTTCTGGAGATCGAACTCAGGACCTTGTGCTTGCCAGGAAGGCACTTGGAGCTACCCCCCTGGCCTTTTAACTTACTACTTTTTCAGGGCCATTAAAAGGCATATACCTGTAGTCCCAGCACTCTGGAAGGCTGAGGGGAGGATTGCAAGTTCAGGCTTAGCTTAGAAACTTAGTGATTTAGTGTTGTCTCAAATTTTAAAAAGGGGCTAGAATGTAGCTCAGAGTGGAGGTTCGGGATTCAGTCCCCAGTAAATCCTCTGCCCGAAGCCTGTAAGCCCCAGCCATCTGCAGTCTCGCATTGCTCAGATTGTACAGCTTTAGGACTGAAGCAGTGCCGTCTCCAGACCTAGCCTTGAATGGCAGGCTGCCCTGCCTAACCTCTGAACTAAAGTACCACATGGACGGGCTGTTCAGAACATCAGCAGTGCTTGCACTTTTTTTCTCTCTAGGGTACATAGTCAATCACAGATCTTCATTAACTCTCTGCTTCTCTTGTCATTCACCATACGCAAGCCTGGCACAGATCAGGTAGGTTCCAATGACAAGGAAAAAATCTGTTCAAAGGAAGGAGTACACTGAATGCAGTGTCTCATAGATATAAATTCTGGAACAACATTCACATATTAAATTTGGATACTAGGTAGAGGTTGAGCCAGTGATTTGAATTGGGCTGCTCCTGCCCTGAAGCACAGACCATGGGAAAACGCGTAGACTCGAAATGTGAACTGCTCTTTTAAAAATACATTCTGAAGCCATGATGTAGACTCATTGAATAGTAGAAGGTCCCTGATGGAATGGTGGAGTGGGCCACTGGAAACATGGGGAGGTTCCTATTTTCCTGCTTTTTAACTTTTGGAAGAGAACTTAACAAGAAACTAAGAGAATCTTAGTTTTTGATCAGGGAAAATCAAGGTAAAATATGAAAGACAAATGATCACTTATCTTTGTGACAAGCATGGAGGGTAAAAAAAATGAAGGAATGAGAACATGGGTATTATTCAGACTTAAAGCCAGCTGATGACATTTGGGCTAAAGGCTTAATAGCTGTAATGCTTTTAGGTTCATTGGAGTTCTGTATACTTTTTCCACCTGAAATACTAATTTTAAAAATTGACTCTCACTAGGCCTAGTGGCGTTGCCTATGAACCCAGCACTCAGGAGGCTGAAAGGAAGACGAATACAAGTTTGAGGCCAGCCATGGCCATATAGTGAGTTCAAGGCTAGCCTGAACTACATAGTGAGACCTTGTCTCACAAGAAAAAAAGAAATAGATTCTTCTCAATAGCTAGCAGATCACTAACCCTCAGATCATGCTGTTAACTCATTCATCCAACAATTATTGGTGTTTAGAGTGCTGAGGGTGGAAAGGCAAGTTCTACTTCCTGTTGGCCCTGACAAGTATGGTAGATAGTCACCAAGGATGGCTTCCTCTGATCCCTTCTATTTGTCATAATTTTTCCTCTTGAACCTGAACTGGCCTTGGGGCTTGCTTTAATCAATGTAATACAGCAGGAGTACTATGTGACAGTCTCTGGTCTAATCTTTAAGGGTCCTGACTGTTTCTACTTTCGTTCAGTCCCCTTGTAAGCAGGCTGACTAGCCCAAGACCACCATACTGTGAGCAAGCTCAAGCAGCTATGTGGAAAAGCTTCTGTTAAATTTTTTTTTTTTTTTTTTTTTTGTCTTTTTGAGACAGGGTCTCGCTATGCAGCTCAGGCTGGCCTTGAGCTCACTTTTGTAGCCCAGGCTGGTCTTGAACTCGCACCGATTCTCCTGCCTCAGCCTCCCAAGTGCTGGGATTACAGGCGTACGCCACCACGCCCGGCTAGCTTCTGTTAATTTTGATGAAAACCTCTAAATCAAGGACTTGCAGAAATCAGTGAGAAGTGGCACCTGGAGAGCTTCCAGCAGCATGTGATTGAGTACTGGGTCCCTGCCCACTTTCCAAATGCTCAGGGCAGCTCCCTGCTACCCTCGAAGTACAGAGGACACTGAGCAGTTTACTCCTTTCCTAACTTCAGTACCAGTTCTGTCAAGCTCTGGCATTAGTTGAGTTCTGTGACTTCGGTCAGGTCAACCTCTCTAGTCCACAGTTATCTGTAAGATGAGATGGGCTTAGGCTGATGATTTTAGGAATGAGTATTGTTACCTGCCAGACAGTAGCAACGATGATGGAGGGAAGGAAAGAAACAATGCGTGTGCCGTGGCTCATCCAATAGCCCAGACTAGCTACTGTTTAGTTCACGTTGCTTCTCCTCAGATGGAAATTCTGTGACAAACACCCCACATCTGTGGTCTGTTTCAGTGCTATGCAAGAACATTTCTTATCCTTTCCTTTAGAAAGAAAAGTCAAGGTTAATCATTTTGAACTCTGCATTTCTACTCTTTGTCTTGTTTTCCTTTGTGGAACATTTCTCATTGGTGAGTCTTTTAGTACATTTTTTAATACTGAAAATAGATATTTTATTTTGTTTGTACAAGGCGCACTTTTAAAATGTAAATCATATGTAACGTAGTTATAATGAACAGGGAAGTATAAATATAAAAGTATACATATGTAAAACAGCACTGAATTCAGTTTCCTTCTGAATCCTTACATCTAAAGAATTCATTGGCTCAGTATGCTTACTGTCTTTCTCGGCTCCCTTTCAATACATGCAGGAGAGTTTTGAGGAACTCAAATGCTGGTGTCTTCTTAAGTGAGGAAGAGCCTTGTAGTGGCCTTGTAAGAGCCTGTCATATATTCCTGTTCTCTGCAGACTGCCAGTCAAGATGAGGTATGGAGTAGACAGCTGAGTGGATAAGCAGTCCTGAACCAATGTCAGAGGGAAATGGGAGGCCTTCAGGAAGACCTTCGGTCCCTCCCAGGAGAGCTGCAGCTGCTTGGACCTTAGGAAGTGGGCTGCATAGTGAGGCCAGCCAAGTGAGCAGCACCCACTAGTGCTGGAGTGCCTGCCCGTCCTCTGGGATGTGCCAGAACAGCAGGCCAGAGGCCGGGCTACCCTGCCGGGCTTTCTCCCAGTGTCTTCTAGGCCCATTCACTTAACACAGATCCTTTGCTCCAGGCTCAGCCTGGCTGGTTTTCCTGAGCTTCAGAGGTTAGCTGACTGCATCTTCTTCTCTGCTGCTGGCGCCCGCAGTCATTGGGATTGCTTCTACAGTTTCCATTTCTACAGCACGTAGCTGGGAAGTACTCCTGCAAAGCAGATCATTCACATATGTTAAAAAGATAAGTGAGTCTTCCTCAAGTTATTAAGCATATATGCCCAGCTTGGGTAGATAACATTAGCAGACCTAGGCACTATCCACAATAATCATAAACTCTTAGTCCTCGGTGGTCTGTGTTGTTCCGAGACTGGGGAAACCTGGAATGCCTAAATGTGCATGCAGGTAGTATTTAAGTCCAACTTTTGTATTTGCAAACTTTCATTGACCAGTGATTTGCCCGTATTGCTGGCATGACCCAGCCCTTTGCTAATCATCTGCTAAGAAGCAATGCAGACGGCAAGGACAACAAAGGGAAAGGGCAACCAGAAGTCTGGTTGAACCAGACGTGATCATACTGATACAGATGACTCAGAACAGTTCATAGCATTTAGTTGTGTGTGTGTTTTAAAATTAATATACAAATCAGCTCTGAATAATAGGGGTGTTGTATTTTGATTGAGCGTTTGGTTAAAGAATGACAAAAATGCCAGGTGTGGTGGCACATGCCTATAATCCCAGCACTTGGAGCTTGAAGTTAGGAGGCCAGACTGAGCTACACAGCAAGAACCTGTCTCAACAACAACAACAACAACAATAATAATCTAAATGCACAAAGACAGGAGGATCATTGTGAGTTTGTGACCAGCCTGGGCTGCAAAGTGAGCTCAAGGTCAGCCTGGATGTATAATAAGACCCTGTCTCAAGAAAGAAGGAGGGAGAGAGGGAGGGAGGGAGAGAGAGAGGGAAGGAGGGAGGGAGAGAGAGAAGAAAGAAAGAAGGAAGGCAGGCGGGCAGGCAAGCAAGCTAACTAAAGAATAGAGAAATGAAAAAAATACAGTGTGATATTTCTGTCAGGCATGGTGGTGAAATCTTGTAATCCTAACACTTGGGAGACTAAGGCAGGAGAATTACCACAGTTTGAGGCCAGCTTACAATACATAGCAAGTTCATGGCCAGCCTGAACTACACAGTGGGAACCTGTTTGAAAAAACTGAAAAACAAACCTGATATTTCAGCAAATGGCAGCAATACCACAAAAACCAAAATACAGAAATTTAAGTACTCTAAATACAGAATTAAGTTCATTATGAATAAGTATGCCCATACTGAATGGGTCTATATGAGAATATTCATAGCAATATAGTCATAAGAACAATAATACATTCTTTGGAGGGGATATTGCTGGGGGATTGAACTCAGTACTTTTTCTGAGGCAGGCGTGGTATCAGGAATGTGACTCATAGCCTCACGCTTTCCAGGAAGGCAGTGTACCACTGAGCTATATCCCCAGCCCTGATGCCACACACTCTAAGCACACATTTTACCACAGACCCGTACACACTGCCTCTGTTTCACACGAATGGGCTGAGAACCAGGAGGGAAAAGAATGGCTAGGACTGGCTCAGTCCTGCTCAGCCTTTGTGCTTCTTTGGGCGGATACAAAAGGGGCTGAACGTGAGGGTCTTCCTTAGGGAGGGCATCTCAGAGTCTTTATAATATTACTCTTTACTGTGGAAAAGCAGTTGATTCTCCTGCATCACTCACCTGGATCTGCAGTATGTTGCCACCAGCAGGGCTACACACACTACGGCAATTACAGCAGCAAATGTTGAGCCGGCTACTGTAAGAAAACAGAACGAAGCTGGAACCGCGTGAGCACTGCAGGAGCACCTCCTGGCGACGACTCAGCTAACCCTTAGCAGTGTCTGTCCTTGCACATGGATTGCAATGCTTTTCCAACCAGCTTGCTGCCATGAACCTTTCTTCAGGACCCTGCAGGTGGATCTGTTTTAAATCTGGGCAGGTCCACACACACACACACACACACACACACACACACACCCCTTTGCAGCCAACAGGGATGGTCTGAACTTTCCCAATTAAGTTATTCCATACCCCTGGGTCTGGTCCTTCTTGGGCTGAGAGCCTGGGGTAAGAACAGGGATGGAAGCAGGTCAGGGGGGCGGCAGGAAGAGGCTCCACAAGAGAGCAGGGTGACCTGCAGCAGCAGGATGGAGGGATCAACACTCCGGTAGGTGTTTCTGCTTCTTTATCCTGAGTCAAGGAAACACAGAGGCAAACGATCCTCAAGCCTTCCCTTCCTTCAACCTCACTGCTTTAGGAACATGAACATGCACTGCCATTTTCCTTCTGATTCCATATTTGTTTCCTTTTTAAGATGCAACTTTGCCAGGCGTGGTGACGCACGCCTGTAATCCCAGCACTTGGGAGGCTGAGGCAGGAGGCTCAGTGTGAGTTCAAGACCAGCCTGGGCTACAAAAGTGAGCTCAAGGCTAGCCTGAACTGCATAGAGAGACTCTGTCTCAAAAGGACAAAAAAAAAAAAAAAGATGCAACTTTATGGTAAAGCAAGTAGTAGGGGCAAAGAGGTGAAGACTAAGGAAGGCGGAAACATTTTTTTTTTAAGAATTTTCTATTTTATTTATTATTTTTTTCTTGTTTCAGAACTTTTGTTTGTTTATTTATTTTTATGGCTGGCTCAGCCTGCCCTGAGGACAGGGCTGGCACAGCATGTGGTGCCAGGGATCGAACCTTGGTCCCTGCAGCCGCCTAAGCTTTCCTAAGCAGGTGCTTTAGACCACTGAGCCATCCTGCCGGGCCCCTGGGGAAACATTTGAGTTAAAGGGAGTATTGTGGAGGCTGGGGACACCTATGGGAGTCGGCTGGGCAGCCCTGACTTCATCTGAGACTCACTGAATAGCACACAAATGGGAGCTCTTGGCACATCAACAAGGAGGCTTAGCCCAAGTGCGGTAGGAACAGAAGTGTTAAGAACACTCACACTTGGGGGTTCCCTTTACGATGGTGATATGTCCCTGCAAAAAACACCCAGCAAAGCTGGGCATGAAAAAAAGCAATGTTTATTGAAAATGTTAATGTTTAATTGTTTGATCAATCTTATATACCTATATCTATAAATCTAAACTGATCCGATGATGAAAGTATGTAACATAACCATTGTTAAATTTAAAACAAACAAACAAACAAACAAATAAATAAATAAATAAATAAAAGCTGGGCATGGGGATACATGCCTGTAATCCCAGTACTTGGGAGGCTGAGGCAAAAGGATCACTGCAAGGTTAAGGCCAGCCTGGGCTACACAGTTCAAAGTGAGCTTGCGCTATGTAGTGATACCCTGCCACAAAACAAAACAAAATCACCCAGCTGCCCTACTTGCAGGTAACAAGGGTGGCCATGTGGAGAGGTTGCCATCTCACTGAGGAACACCAGTCACATATGGCTCACGAGATGACAAAGCTCCAGGACCAAGGCCATGGCTCACATACCAGCAAAATCTCCCAAGGCCTGGCCTTAGAGTACATCTTTGGTATAGGACAGCTGAATAAAGGGAGGTGGAGAGATAGCCTTGTGGTTACAAAGCCGTAGGTTAGTTCAGTTTTTCACAGTATATAACAAGAGCATTAGAGAAGTCTGCGCTGACACTCTCTCTAATTCTATTAGAAAGTTATTTGGTCAAGTATTGTTTTAGGTAATTTTCAAGGTTAGCCAGATAGCTCAGTGGACTGAAGGGCCTGCTTAGCAGAGCGCAGTGGCTAGGGTTTGATCCCCAGCATGCCATCCTGGCCCTGCCCACAGGGCACGCTGAGATAGCCATTGAGCCTGGATGTGATGGCATGTGCTTGTAATCCCAGCACTTGGGAGGTTGTAAACAGGAGGGTCACTATGAGTCCTATCTATGTAGAGAGACCCTGTACACCCTATACACTCTGTCCTAACTTCATAAAAAAGATAATTTTCAAGATATTAAAAAGAAAAATGAATAATGGAAAACCCAAAAATGTTCAAGATGTTAATCTAAATCTCTTCAGTAGAAAAGTAATTCAATAATGTGGCATGCTCACTGTATGAGACTTTGGGGGTCCAGGGACGGAATGTTATGGTTTATGTCTAGTTGTCCCCCCAAAGCCTCATGTAGTCATTGCACGGAGACTTCTAGAGTTTGAGTCTTGATCCGTGATCCCTGGGATTATGGGTTTTAGTACTGATGGGATTATGGGTCGAAGTACTTCTGGGATTATGGGTGTAGCCTAAGGCGGAGGCTAAGGTGGAGAGCCTGGATGTAATATAAAGAGAGGCAGAGAGACAGACTTGAGCTGTTGCTGCTGCTGCCCTGATTGATTGGCTGCCTCTGCCACCATTTTGCTGCTGTTCTGCTGCCATGAACTGGATACTCTCTGCCCTGCTCCACTCAGCCTTGGGCCAGCTGAATATACACTGAAACCTCTACGAACTGTAAGCTAAATAAACCTTTCCTTCCTTCATTTTGAGTGTCAGGTATTTGTCCCAGCAACAAGCAAAAAGTAACTAAGACACTCACACAACGGAGTTTCATCCTTCCATCAAAAACTATACATGCATTCACATGGAGGGTGTCTAAAGTATTTGAAATGAAGAAGACGAGGTGAGATAAAGATAAATCAAAATTAATCTCCAATAAACTACAACCTATACATAAAAGTTCTGGGGCTTTTGCAGGGGTTGCTTTGTTTTGGGCTGTATTCACCTTCCTCAATCTCTTTACTAGCTGGGATTACAGATGTGCCTCCACCATTCCTGGGGCCAAGAAAGTCTTGAGGAACAAGCAGTTCACTAAAACATTACATAATGGTGGGGTTAGGGATAGTCTTAATTTTGGGTTCAAAAATATTTTTTTCCTTTTTGCAATGATACTATAATCAGAAGAAACAATAAGATTATAGAAACAACTCCTAAACTGTAAATCAAGAAGCATAGAAAGGTTACAAAAGAAATAACAAAACATGAGAAATTAATGATTTTTGAGTTCTCAGACTTGACATTAATCATTATGACCAAAAAAAAAAAAAAGAAACACATTTTTAGCAGAGATGTTGTATCTTCCTGTAAATGATGAGCCACATTAGCTAACTGCTTGTGTTTTCTGTTTGTGGAGTGATTTACTGGAAAAGGCAAGTTCATGTAACTGGACCTTTACTTTCACTATGCTCCTTCCTGTTTCACTTTGAATGAGGAAAACTGCAGACTTAAGTGCCAGAGACAGGAAAGGTACTGCACCAAAGTGAAAGCAAAGCAACTGGAATTCAGGGGCCTACCCCAGAACCTAATCTCTTCTTCAGTAAAGAAATTGAAACAGAATCACAGTGACAGTGAGTTAACAGATCTGGTAACTTCTCTGGAACCTTATGTTAGAGGAAGTGGACTTGAAGGAAGGTTAGATGAGGTAAAGAAGGCCTTAGGGAGCAGAGGAGGAAAACTTGATGACTGGCTCTCCCTCAGCTTAGCCCTAGGTGCCAACTGGATCTAGCTGGAGGAGGCAGCTGAGAATGCAGTGTCACTGTGTCTTGTGGATGGAGCCTTGTGCTCTGTGGACCTATGAGGATAATCAGTCATTCCTTGGTGGTACCCAGGCAACTCAATGAATACTGTTGTCACTGTGCTGTGTGCATGCATCAGAGGATGCAGCTTTGAAAGGAGAGTCCCATCCATGCAGTACTCCCTCTTACAGCACTGGGCTCCCAGGAAGCATGGTGGTAAGGGCAAGAGATGGAATTTAGAGGTAAGGTGCGCCCTCTGCATGAAGGCCCTGGTTCTATGCCCAGCACTGAAAAAAAAAAGGGGGGGGGGTTCAAATCACATACTCCATTGTTTGAGTTTAACCTTCAAATTTCTATAGATTGAAGTAACACTTGATGTTTTTAAAATAAGAAATGTGCATTTCATAGCAGTTTAGGATTCTACTTTAGGAAATGAAATTATAGTGAGTGAGCAGATAAGCGATACAAAGATAGAAGCAGCTCCTCTCAAAGACTAAGCATATTGACTGCAATGAATTTGTTTCAGAGATGAAAGAGTAGAAGCACTGGAACGTTCTGCATGTAGTAGGCACTGCTAGTGCAGTGGGCAGGCTCGCCTGGCATGCTAGCCTGGCATGCAGCTGGCATGCTAGCCTTTCCCCCCAGTACTAGGGACTGCATCCAGGGCATTTCACTAGGCTACATCTGTAGTTATTTTATTTTTTATTTTGATACAGGATCTTTTTTTTTTTTTTTTTTTTTTTTTTTTTTTTTTTTTTTTTTTTTTTTTTTTTTTTTTTTTTTTTTTTTTTTTTTTTTTTTTTTTTTGTCTTTTTGAGACAGGGTCTCGTTCAGGCTTGCCTTGAACTCAGTTTTGTAGCCCAGGCTGGTCTCGAACTCTCACCGATCCTCCCGCCTCAGCCTCCCAAGTGCTGGGATTATAGGGGTGCACCACCATGCCCAGCTTTGATACAGGATCTTGCTACCTTGCAAATTTGCCCAGGCTGGGCTTGAATTTGCAATCCTCCTGCCTCAGTCTCCAGAATGCTGGAATTAGGCACATACTACCATACCTGGCTCTTTTTAAGCAGCTTAAAGGAAAGAAACAGTATTCTTTAAATCTATATTTTCACAGTTCCTTACACACAGGTAAGGTATAGGTGTTCACATAATGTTTTTTATATTACATTTCAGAAGTTCGGTGAGAATTGGTAATCCAGTGAAAGTCTTGAACCAGAAAAATAATTATAATTTAGTATAGATTATAATCAAATAGTTGCTCGAAGACCTACATAGGAAACTTTACATGTAAGTCTTTAATCCTATTGTAATCCTATTTGTATGTCTAGGTTTTCAATTAATCACTATCTGTAATGTAACCAAAGAATATAAGCAATTGCATATCCTACGAGGACACTAATGAAATAAATTCAGGGGGATTCTCACAATGAACTATGGTGTCAACAAAAGCAAGGCAGTTTGTGTGCTGGTCTGGAAGAGTTTTCTAGGTGTGCCATGAAGTGAAGGGCAGGTGCAGAATGGAGAACCTAAAGCAGCTATCAGCATCCTTTACTCTGTGTGTTTTTACAGCCTCTCTGGAAGGATGTACAGAAAGAAGTCTTTTTTTTTTTAAATTTTTATTCTTTTGATTCAGGGTCTTGTTAAGCAGTTCAGACTTGTAGTGATGCTCCTGTCTCAATACTCCCCAGCTCTGGGATTACAGGCATGCACCACCATCATCAGGCCCAGTTCCAGGGCCAGCACAGCATGCAGTACTGGGGATCAAACTTGGGTCCTTGTGCTTGCCAGGCAGGCGCTTTTGTTGCCAAGCTATCTCTCCAGCCCCAAGGACTGTTCTCCTTTTGCAAGGATATCGGATTTTTTATCACATTTTTCCTTGTAATATTTGACTTTTAGGCCATGTACAAAATATTTAGTTTAAAAAAATGTAAACCTGTGGAAAAATGAATGCAAAATGTAACATAAAGAGAAAGGCCAAGTACTTTATCTGTTGCTCCTTCTTAAACTATGTATCATTGCCATGTCCTTGTTAGTAAGTACCACAATTTTTCCGTGAAAAATTCTCTTTAAAGAACCTTTCTAAAATTCTTATCTTTGTGTATATGGATTGATCACTTAAAAAAAAATCATTCTAGGACTGGGGAGATAGCTCAGTAGTATAAATGCCTGCCTGGCAAGTGCAGAGTCCTGAGTTCAATCCCTGGTACTGAAAAAAAAAAAAAAAGTCATTCTAACTAACTAACAGGTATTATGTCTGAAGCCTCTTTTCCACAGATGACACTTGATGCAGATATGTACAATGGCATTACAAAATGTGACCCATCACTATTATGAAAATAAACATTTTTTGCCCACCTCAAGTTAGTTGTGTTTTTTCTCCTTTAAAGTTTACTATACTTGCCGGGTGTGGTGGCACACGCCTGTAATCCCAGCACTCGGGAGGCTGAGGCAGGAGGATTGGTGCGAGTTCGAGACCAGCCTGGGCCACAAAAGTGAGCCCAAGGC
Organism: Myocastor coypus; assembly: GCA_004027025.1. Lineage (NCBI taxonomy): Eukaryota > Metazoa > Chordata > Mammalia > Rodentia > Myocastoridae > Myocastor > Myocastor coypus. Next base: position 45,826 of record PVJA010009424.1, read on the forward strand.
CAGCCTGAACTGCATAGTGAGACCCTGTCTCAAAAAGACAAAAAAAAAAAGTTTACCATACTACAATATTAGATTCTTCATCACTGCCCATATTTCTGTCTCCCTGTTTTGTTTTTCATTGCCCAGAATCAAACCCAGGGCCTCCCACATGCTGAGCAAGGGCACTCCCACTGAGCTCCACCTCTCTCTGCCTCTTGATTTTATTCTTCTTTGAGCTCGCCTCTCCTCCCTTCCTTTTTTTCCTCCATTTTCACAAACACTTTCTATTTCTTCCTATACTCCCATGTTTTCTTTGACTCCAATTGCGTATCTTTTTTTCTTTTTAAGAAGAAGCCTTTTGTACTGAGAAATCTGGACAGTCTCTCTGCAGAGTACATGCTGCCCATCCTGAGCGGGGTCCATGCAGCTCCCAGTAGAAGCATGGCTTCATCTTGGTGGCAGCAGCAGGCACAGTGGTCTCATATGCCCTGGATGCAAGTCTAGCCAGGTTGAGGAGACTTGTGAACAGCTGACCCAGGAAACCCTTTGTGTGAGCATCAACTCTCTGGTTTCAACATTAATAGTCTGACAGAAGCTACTAGTACTAAGATAGTCTTATCAAATGAAAAATTTCATCAATCGTTTTTTGGGGTTTTTTTTTTGTTTTTTTTTGTTTTTTTTTTGAGACAAGATCTTGCTATGTAGTTCAGACTGCCCTTGAACTCACTATGTAGTCCCGGTTGGCCTCAAACTTACAGCAATCCTCCTGCCTCAGCCATCTGAGTAATGGGATTACTGGTGTGTACCACCATACTTGGCTAACACTCCTATGAGGGCAAGCTGACACCACCAGTGATGTGCTGGGGAGTCCAGCTCAGGGCTGCTCAGCGCACAGGTCTGGGGCCACCCTAATCACAATAAATGCACCAGACAAGGGAAAGTACTTACTTATGCCTTCTCTGGAACTGTGTTGACGAACACCTGTAGAAGAGAGAGGACAGCTCAGTCAGGGCTAGGCTCCCAAAGGCACTAGCTTCTCAGAAGTTGGAGAAACAATGGACAACTTGGATCTGCTCAGAACCAATGGCAACACAGCCAACACAAACAAACTAATCTTAGCAAAGAATAACCATGGTAACTTGCTGAGGTGCTAGGTTGCACTTCAGAATCAGAGATGCCTTACAGGAGGGCCATACAGATTTCACAGGGCTTCTACCATGACCACAGACAGGCTGAGGACTGCTTCTGCCTCCTTCCCATAGTGGAAGAGTGCAGCTGGGATTCAGAAGTTCTGTGCTGGCATAGGTTCTGCCAAGCAAGTTAAGAAGGCTAGCCATGTCCCATCTGGGAGGGGGACAGATGCCCCTGCTGAAACACTGGCAAGACACACGAGCAAATGCCAGGCTAAGGGGCTGCAGCAGGTAGAAGCAAGCAGAGTAGTCTGGTCAGTGCCAAATTTGGACTGAATGGTATTAAGCTGTTCACATATGTTGCACTAGATCTGAATGCAAGTCTTAGAAGCAGCAAGTGGGAAACTGGCCTATCTTCATGCAAAGCTCGTGCTAACCTGGTGTCTCGTGGGAAGTAGAGGGCATGTGCTCCAAGGTCATTGCTGTTGTCTTAGATGGGGTTTGGGAGGGCTCATGACTGCCTATCCTCGTGGTGTCTACGGAAGGTGGTTTGGATGACATCAGCCAGGGCCTTGGTATAGTGGCTGTCTCTGTGACCACAGTGATGTCTGACTTAGGAGATAAAGCTGCTGGCTCTGTAGAAAATTCCAAGATAGGTAGAACATAAATATTCAGATTAGTGTCTTTTCAGCTCCAGCAGAGGGTCAACACAGGGACTTACTCCACTGAGCCAACCCTGACCAGCCCTCTCCCGAGAAACTGCCTGTGAGTGGGTTACACATTCATCCACTTGGGTCACTGGACTTGTGAAAAGTCTTCAAGGATATGGTTATCTGCTATAGTGCACATAAAGAAAAGATCCCACAGTTCCGAATGGACTCCTCTGTTTCCTGGAGAAAGCACATGAAATGCAGAAGTGCTAGCTCCAAAACACAAGTGGAGCTGTGTTTACCAAGGGCAGCTGGGCGCTAACTGCTTCTCACATCCTGGCACAGTTTTGGAAGCAGAGGAAGCCCATGCTTCAGTCTGCCCAAACCCTGAAGGAAGCATGCTGCCTTAGTTCTGCTCTTACGAGAGGAGGCTGCCTAGCACTCAGGTTCTTCCTTTCTTCTTAGACAGGTGGCTGCCCCAGAACAACAAGGTATAGCATAACTTTCCCCTTTCTATGCATAAATTGTCCTTCCCCTGTAATCAATATGGAACTTGGGAAATACAGCCCTGGAACAAAGCACCAGGAGAGGCCTAACACGACCTGAGTGCCCTGTGCCCCCAAGCTCTGTTAGCCACGGTTTGAGAAGTCCTTGTACCCTTGAATCCTTTGTCAGCACCTCCCCCTGCCCAAGCTGTGAGCAGCCAGAATCTCCTAGAGCAAGCGTCATTAGCCCCAGCCCCAACAAAGGGTTAGGTTCACATGTGAGGTTTTGGCAGCACTGTTTTGTCTCAGCGACTGACAACCCACTAAGTGTTTGAGTCATAGAGCAGGGCTTGGAGAAGATGCTGGGTCATTCTCCTCTTGTGGGTGATGCTGGTGTGACTCAGATCAATGGAGTCTTGGAATTACCCCAGAGTTAAGCCAATATTTCCCTCTCTTAGAACCAAGTCACTTTACCAGCAAGTTACTTGCTAGAAGCAAGATTTTTCTCATCTTGTCTTTTCTTTTTTCTTTTCTTCCTTCCTTCCATCTTTCCTTCCTTTTTACCTTCTAGATGGTGTCTCAGTATATGACTGAGGTTGGTGTCAAGCTCAACAGCCTCTTTTCAGCCTCTCCATCTGTCTTGGTTACTTTTCTCTCATTGTTGGGACAAATACCCAACACCCAAAATAAAGGAAGGAAAGGTTTACTTAACTCACAGCCAGTGGAGGGTTCAGTCCTTACTCAGCTGGCTCCGAGGCTGAGTTGCACAGGGCAGAGAGCAACCTTTCATGGCAGTGGCAAAGAGCAAGAGAGCAAAGGGAGTGGCAGCAGCTCAGGCAGCTAGCTAGCACCTCTCCCCTCCTCGCATTGTAATGCAAATTACCTGCCAGGTCACTTGCAGCAGGCACACCCACAACAATCAACCACAAACTCCAGAAGCCACCCTATGACTGCATGAGGCTTTGGGGGACAACTAGACACAAACCATAACACCGGCTCTCCTCAATTAGCAGGCCTCAGCTCAGATTAAGAATCATCTGGGAAGCTTTAAGGGATCCTGATTCCTAGGTTACCCCTAGGCCAACTGGAGTTCCTCAATGATCTCACCAATGGCTGAGTGCCAGTGCTCTGGGAAAATGTGATCAAGCAAGGCCGAAGGTGTGGGAACAGAGGTGAGGAGAAATGGCTGGGAAAAAACATAAACTAGATGGTGTGATGTTAAAAAAAATCAGGAATAAGATAAGGGTATCATAGGCATATGATGCCAAGATACTTGGCACCCAAGATTTAAAAATTTTTAACAGCAAAAAAGTGCTGAGTAAATTGAGATGGGAGATTACCTAAAAGTAGCATCCTCTCTGAGGATGTAATTTTTTGAGGATATGTAGGTCTGTTTTTGTTGCCCATATGGGCCTGAAGACAAGGAATCCATGTGAATATGCTGATGTTCCTGCTGCCTGTGTGCTGTGTCTGAAAGTTCTTTGTGTCTCACTGCTATGTCAACACCCATGGCACTATGGCAAGCTAATAAACAAGTGAGGTCAAATCTCAGGACCCTTCCCAGTCTTGACAAGAATAAGTGTTTACAAATAAATATGGTCTGGCGTACTAATGGTAGATTCTGACCTGCTACTGATTATGCACTTGTGAAATTAAAACAACCTTGGTTTTAAAAAATATTTAGCCCCTATAAGTTCTTATCCTTGATTTTAATTTAAAAAAAAATGTATTCAGCTGCCTGAGTTTGTAGAGGAACACCAGTAGTTGATATATCTGTGGATCTGGCAGGGGAGGGTGACCTGAAGATGGTAGTCCTTGAAGTGTCCAATATTCCTACCTTTTCCAGAAGGGGAGGGGCTCTCTGGTTCTGGGGTCACCCTTGCCGTCACTACTGTGGAGGGTGGCATTGGCTTTTGGTGAGTCAGGGAGGGATGTCCTAGAGAGAGGATAACCACACGGCATTGGAGGGTGGAACCTAGGGTTCAGAGCTAAATTAAATTTAAAAATTCAGAACTAAATTAAATTTAAAAATTCATTATCTAAATTTACAATGGTGTTACCTGGCATCCCAGGACAAAATAAAAGAACAGGAAATGAATGATCAAGGTTTTCCCATCCAAAGGCACAGTCTACAAGGTCTGTTTCAAAAAGATTGCACAGTTTAAGTGTAGCATTTTTAAATTTGGAGTTGGAAAGAATATGCTATCAGTTCAGTTTAACAATCTGAGTTTTTCATGAGAAAATAAATGAATACTCACAAGATTCCATTTATTTAGCAGGATAAAAAAAAAGTACAAGAGATTGGGGAAAAATGAAAACAGTTGTTAGTTACAAAAGTTTGACGGGCAGAACCTTTGGACAAGATTAAACCTAAAGATTCCTCTAGACTATGAGCCATAAAATTCTAATTCGAGGGCTAGCCTGATAGCTCAGCAGACTAAAGCACCTGTTTAGGCAGAGTGCAGCAGCCAGAGTTTGATCCCCAGCATGGTGGCACACATCTGTAATCTCAGCTTTTGGGAAGCTAAGAACAGGAGAATCACAAGTCAGATCTATATAGTGAGATCCTGTAGACCCTGTCCTAAATACAGAAAAATAAATAAATAAAACAAAATAAAATAAAATTCTAACTCCAGGCTCTTTCTTTTCTCCTCACTCTTGGCCCTGTTCAGAGCCTGCAGCTCTTGTTCAGTCTGGATTCATCCTCCCCAAGGATGGGGAACTTTGAGGAAACATAATAGCTTTCCCAATAGTGGAAAAGCCCCAATTTTCCACTTCTGGGTCCAAGTCACCACTTCTCCTTGACCTCACTGGGTTTTTCCCTTCAACTGCATTCAATGCCACCACATGCTGCATTCCTTACCGGTGATTCCTGGAAACAAGAGGCAGGATTCTCTTGTTCCCTTCTCTCTGACATCTGTGTGACTCTCATTCTAAAGGCAGGGGTATAAGGGGTAATCTAACACCACAAAACCCTTAAGAAGGTCTGGCTCATCCACCAGTTTCCAGCAGAGGGAGATTGCTGTAGAATGGCTGCCTCCTATCCCCTGTTCTGGAGAGGAGCTAGGAATCCTCACAAAGATTTGAAGAGAATAAGCACTGAGTAGTAAAGAATGCTTGGTAAGTCAGAACTCCTGGAAAACCCCTGGTTAGCTATTTTTCTCTAGGCAGGAAGAGGTGAACAGAACAAGGTGTAGTATTCCTAGAAATTGCATTGAGTAGCTTCTGCCCAGAAAGTGTCTGGCTTCTTTCAGGATGATTATCCAGTTGTGGACAGTTTAAACAAATTGGCTGTTACAACTGTTCTCATCTTTGCTATTGGGCTTCACTATATATAAATAACTAAGCCAAGGGAAGTTCTGCTCTGCCCTAGCCCCTTGGGTTGGGTACCATTGCGTAGGAACAGTGATTGTTTACTGCAGTTTGCCAAAGGGCTTCCTGGAAGCAAGTCTGCTTATGAGCATATCTTTTCTGTAACCAAGTCTTGATATCATCATTTCAAAACAAGAACTGATGGCATTAATGGTTAATATTTGCCAGGGCCCACTTAATTTTATGATAGCATTTCTTTTTTTTTTTTTTTTTTTTTTTTTTGGTCTTTTTGAGACAGGGTCTCACTATGCAGTTCAGACTGATCTTTAGCTCACTTTTGTAGCCCAAGCTGGTCTCAAACTTGCACTGATCCTCCTGCCTTAGCCTCCCAAGTGCTGGAATTACAAGCATCTGCCACAATACCCAGCTTCTATGAAAGTATTGACATCAGATTTAACTTTTAGATGGCCAACCAGAGTTCCAGAAGGTTAAGAACCTTGTTTAAATTTGAATTTGGGACATGGCAGAGCCAGAATCTGAACCTGGAGTTTTATGACCACAGACTTGCATATTTCTACCTCCAGGAGCATTGCTTAATGACCAGATGATACATTTAACTTCAGACCTCAACACTGCTTGGCCACAGGATGGGATCACCCAGTTCCTACACTGAAGTTCTGCTCTCTGTTTAGCCTTGGCAGAAGGGTGGGGGACAGTGCAGTGTCTGGCTACTTACTGATGCACTTGAGATTAGGAGTTGTCCAGTGGGTGATGTTTGTGGTCTTGTTAAATACACACTCCGTCAAGCTGGATGTGCCAGCTTTCCGCTTGAAACCAGAGTTACAAACGTATCTCTCCCTGGAGTGCACATTATAACTCTTGACTTGGATGTCTGCATGCTCCACAGATGTAGGGGTAGGACACGTGGCACCTGCAAGAGGGTGAGAGAGAAGTAAGATGAAAAAGCTTCAGCTTGTCAAGAGGGGTTCCCTGAGGAACCAGTGGGTATCAATAGAGAAATGTATCACTAGGACCCAGCTTGTCCTCAGAGCCCTACAGGATGAAGTTTTGAGCATAAGCAAGGTGATCAGGAAGGACATCCACCATATGTGTAGAAGTCCTCCAGAAGATTGTCTTAAACATCAGCCATCCAGCTAGCTGAAGACTGGGATGTCATCAATAGACCTCTTCCCTTGTTCTCCATTTCTCATCCATCTCTCAGCCCACATACTTTCCCCATACTGGATCAAGCCTTTGAGTTCATTTGGGGGTGTCACATTGTTAATGAAAAAAACTGAAATCCTTAAGAAGTCCTCAAGGTTCTGCCATAGCTGGCCCTGTCTATCTCTCCTTGTCTTCCCTCTGGCCTCTGGTTCCCCTGTGTATCCCTCACCACAGCCCCCACCACACTCTTGCCTGGCTATGCCCCATTCTTCTTCCTAGTTAACTGCAACCTTCCCTCCTCAGAAAAACCTCTTCTCACCTACCCAATAACCTGGTCTCATAATTCTGTTCCTCTCTGTAGCCCCTTTCACAGTTTACACAACAACATTGAGATTTTATAATTGACCGATGTCTCACCATCTGTCTTCTGAACTATGGAAGGTAGGTTTCTTTCAGCATCATATTCCTGAGACAATACAGGATTTAACAACAGCAGGTGCACAAGAAAGACTTGTTCAAAGAATCAATGGATAAACTCTCTTCCTCAATAAAAGTCTTAACTGTGACCACCTAATGTAGTGAGTCCAATATGCCTTATTTTTATATATATATAACCAAATTAGCTGATTAAAGTCACATTTTCAGAAGAAACTAGAAGCAAGTAGAGTGAGGCAAAAGGGTCTACTGGAATCAGACTCAGACTCCAAAATTGCAGCTAAAAGTCCCGGCAGGGGTGTACTAGCTGTGCTTTATGGAAATGAAGTTTATGATTTACTATCTAAGGGTCTTGGGCTGGGGCCTAATTCAATTTGAGTCGCTTGTACAAGGCACTGAGCTCCTTCCCCAACATTCCTTTCCCAATAGAAAGCATAAAAAGTATCTAAGGTCCTGAAGAGAAGAGACAGACATATTGGCCATTTCCATTTGGGGGCTGGTGGTGGTGGCGCATTTGTTGACTTTCTGTTGCTGTATTTTCTTCCCCCTATCTTTCTCTCCCTCTCTGAGTCTTTCGATTGTAACTTGTTGGCCTGAATCCCTTCCAAAACATTTTTGCTTACTACATAAGCATCAAGTTAAGCTCTGCCAAACAATTTTAATTTCAAATGTCTATATTCTGAGTCTCCTGGTCTTTCTTGGATCACCTTTTTTCAATCTTCATTATTTTCTGTGATGTTTTTAGATTCAGAAGTTAGGGCAGCAAGTTGCTGCACATCTGCTATGTGTTTTACATCTTCTTAGTGTCCGTAGCACATTTTGAAATAGGGCGTTTGTGACCAATCACTCAAGATTTAAAGTGTTGAAGCAATACTCCCGTCACCAGAGCAGCATTAATTCTTATGAATCACTGAATACTGAGATTTACTGTTATCCTGTGATTTCCCTCCATCAAGGCTGGTTGCTACTGAACAGAACATGTCATCGTGTACCACGTAGACTGGAAGTGCTCATGTTTTCCAACAGATGTGTGATCCCTTAGCAGAGGACCTACTCCTACCCTCTGTTCACAGTGAGTACTACACTTAGTTTCCCCTGACAGTCACTTCTATCCTGTATGGTGTTTAGTTACAGTGTGACACATTTTATATACCAGAGGGGATGGTGTTTTATTTGCTTTCCTACTCACTGAAACAAATTACCAGACATCCACCACTTAAAGAAGTCTGACTTTCAGTCCATAGAGGTGTAAGTCCATAGTCAGCAGCTTTAACACAAAAAGGCAAGGGGAAGAGCTCACGGGGGAAAGCTGCTCACAACAATGCCTTTTTCTAGGGACCCTGTGGCTTCCTCCTCTATAACTAGTGGGAAGGATCACTTTTACTTTGGTGGCTATAGGTTGAGTGTCTGTTATTAGAATACTTGGGACCAAAATGTTTTAGTTTTCTTCAGAATATTTGCATGCAAATGATGACCTATGGGAGGAGACCCAAATACTATTTCTTGTGTACAGCTTATTCACATAGCGTGAACATAATTTTATCCAACACTTGTAGGGCACCTGCACTTTGTGATTTGTCACACGAAGTTAAATGTAGAATTTTCTACTTGTGGTGCCTTATTGGCATTCAGAAGTTTCCTATTTTGGACCATTTTGGATTATAGCCTGGTTCAAGGGTGCTCAACTGGTGACCTTCCCAGCCTTCACTCCAACTCCAGCTATCACTTTCCTGGCTATTTTTAACGTACTTAGCAAAAGTATGCAGTTGTTCTTTGAGCCTCCTATTACCTGCTATGAATTTCAGAGATCCTTGCTATGGGCTCGGGTAAGCTGGGCCTTTAATGTTTTTCTACCCCAAGGCTACCCAGCAAGGAAACCCATTTTCAGTTTGAGATAGCTGGGACATTTTGGAAGTTCAGCTTCAAGGCTTCTGGTTATTAGTACCATACTCTTTTATTTCTTTATTCTTCAATGCCATAAGCTCATCCTGGCCAGGACAAATACTCAGCACCCACAACCTAAAGGACAAGAGGTTTGTTTTGGTTCATATTTTTCAGCCTATAGTCAGCTGGCCCCAAGGTAGGAAAGCATAGCAGAGCTCTATAGCAGAGGATGAGCTGCTCTCATGGTGGCCAGCAAAGAGCAAAGGGAGGTGCCAGAGAGGAAGAAGCATCCTGCCTTGTGCTACTCGGGCTGGGGTGAAGGTAGAAGTGACTGTCATCCCTCATTTTCTCCTCTCTCTCCCCCAGCTACCTGTTCTCCTCCTCTTTCCCTCATCACCCTCTTCTTCATCCTGGGGTTTCAGGACTTTCACACTGAACCACATCCTTAGCAAAGCCCCCCTCCCCCATTGTTTTTAATTTGACAGTTTCACTAAGTTGCTTGGGCTGGTTTTGAACTTGTGATCCTTCTGCCTCAGCTTCCTAGAGTGCTGGGACTATAGGCATGCAATGCTACATTTGTCTTCTTCTTCTCCATAATTTATATAAATCAGTTGTCATTAATGAGTAAAATAAACTAAGTCTACTTTTCTCACTGCTGGAGGAAGCAGTTACAACTCTGGAAATAGGGATCCGATAACTAAAACGTCCCTTATGGTGCTTGAATGTAGTGGACTGTCCCATGTGATTATAGTACATGTGTAACACAGCTGTTGTGTGAGTGTGTGTCTGTCACTCCTATGGCTGCCTGTGCACATGTGTGGGCATGACTATATGTGCGCATGGGCTCTTGTGTGTACATGCGTGTGCTCTGTCTTTACTCACAATGGTTCTCAACCTTTCTAATGCCATGACCCTGCAATACAGTTCCTCATGTTGCAGCGACCCCAAACCAAAAAATAATTTTGGTGGCTACTGTAATTTTGCTACAGTTATGATTCAGAATGTAACAAATAACATTTTCCGGTGGCTTTAGGCGACCCCCGGGGAGGTTGCGACCCACAGGTTGAGAACCACTGCTCTACTAGTTCCTAGAGGCAATGACAGTTAAGCAGTGTGGAGCTAACATCAGATCTTGATCACCACTAAAAAGACTCAGGGCTTCTTGGAAAAACGGGCAGAATCCAGGACTAGGAGGAAAAAGTTTAAGGTAAGCCTGAAAGTTCTTATTCAAGAAAGTAAGAAATTGGGGCCGGAGAGATAGTTCCATGCCATGGCCCAAGTACCTGCCTGGCAAATGCAAGGTTGTGAGTTCGAAGCCTGGTCCCCCCCACCCCCAACAAAAAAAAGAAAAGTAAGAAATTTTTTTTAAATTTTATTTATTTATTTATTTATTTTTCTTGTTTCAGAACTTTTGTTTGTTTATTTATTTATTTTTATGGCCGGCTCAGCCTGCCCTGAGGGCAGGGCTGGCGCAGCATGTGGTGCCGGGGATCGAACCACAGTCCCTGAAGCCGCTCAAGCTTTCCTAAGCAGGCGCTTTAGACCACTGAGCCATCCTGCCAGGCCCCAAGAAAAGTAAGAAATTAATCAAAGAATGGCATATGAAAAAGACATAAGAGCAGGTTGGCCCTTGCTGGCCAAATCTGGGACAATTTGAACTTAAAACAAAGACAGATAAAACAGTATATCATGGAACAAAATAAAATGAGACTCAGATCAGAGAGATAGCTCAGTAGCTCAGCACCTGCCAGGTAAGCTCAACGCCTGAGTTCAATTTCTAGTACAAACAAATGAATAAAATAAAATGAAGTAAAGTAAGACTCAAGTGTATGCAAATATAACTAAATAAATGAGAAAAAAAAAAGAAAAGAAAAAGTCCTTCTTACAGTAGAATGCAGCCTACTGCAGTCTCTTTACACAGAAAGTGTCAAAACAAGAAGAAGCAAGAATGTTAAAGATTCCTGGAAGCTGCTATTTATGCAGTGGGGTGGATTTGTACAGCACACATAGCTGAGCCAGACATACCTTTCGGTACTTCCCATCTCGACTGAGCCCAGTCTACCCAGCTGCAAAGAACAGAATGGGAGTGAAGGGCTGGTCCTTCTCCTTCACACCTGAGGGCTGTGAGGTTGCAGCTCTGAGACCTGGTGGCCATCTGGAGGTGACTTTCACAGCAGGCTGGGCAGCTTCCCTAGTGCAGGAGGTCTTTGCTGCCACTTTCACGCTTTTGAACATCATGCTATTCAATGGCATGATGAGGAGGCCCAGTAGGACACCTCGTGCTGAACGCAGGAGTCTGGAAGGCCAAAGACCCACATGGATCTCGACTCAGCTCCACTGGTTCAGGTGATTCTTGCTTCCCCCACCTCACATCTCTCTTTCCATCTGACTGTCATAGACTTGAAGCTTCAGCCCAGGCAGCAAAGAATAGCTCATGTCAGCTAAGTAATCAGCTTGGATCAATGTATGAGCAAGTTTTGCTGCTCAAAGATAAGTATGATCAGAGTCCCTACACCTGTACACTTAGCCCACTCCAGATCTCCTAAGTCATCAAGTCCAGGGCAGAGCATGAGAACTTGCATTTCTAAGTTCCAGGTGAAAGTCCATGAGCTGCATTTCTTTCCTTCCACTTTAAAAAAATGTATTTGGTTGTTAGAGCCTCACTACACAGCTCAGCCTCATAATGTTTTCAGCTTCCCCTGCACTGAGAACAAGTGCACGTCACTATGCCTGGACCCTGTGGCCAGCTCAGCCCGTCCTAGGGACAGGGCTGGCATGGCTGGCCTAAACTTGCCTAAGCAGGCGCTTTAGTCCCCTGAGCTATCTCACTGACCTTGAGCTGCATTTCTTGAGCACTGCTGCCCTCTCATATTTATAGGTGCATCTTTGTAAATGACATTTTAGCATTTATTTGGAATCTTTCTTTCTTCCTTTTTTTTTTTTTCCATACTAGGGATTGAACTCCAGACTTTGTACTTGCTAGGCAGGTGCTTATGCTGCTGAGCTATCTTTCCAGTTCTAGAATTTTTTTAAAAGTTATTACTAAGCTTTTTTATAGCCTTTTTGGCTCATAGGATTGACTCTATCTGTGAGGATTTTACACATTCCTGTGTAAAACAGGAACACATAGCAGTGTTCTTTTTTATTTTTAGATCTAATCCTCCATGCTCAGAACTGTATGTTTAGCATTTTTTAAAATGTAGTACATGTTTTCAGTACATAATAATTACATTCAATATGGGGAGTTGGTACATGTATGTATATAACATGTTTTAAATTATTTTTTACTTATTCTCTCTTCCCTCTCTCCCTGTGCTACTGAAGTCTTATGTGTACATTTGTGGTACTTTGTGATACATTAAATAGCTGAAAAATTCTTAGGGCTCTAGGAATGGGGTGGGGCAGAGAGAAACGACCATAAAAAGAAAAATCAACTCATCAACCCTAGAAGGGTTTGGCAGCAATCCATAATGGAGAGTCCCATAAAAGTACCTGGCCTGGTCTGAAATCAGACACTCCTTCCTTTTGAATAAACCATGACCTGCCCTAGACCTTTGGATTGGTCTGGGTGCCATTACATCATCTGGGACTGGATAATTTCTCTCCAGATAGACATGAGTGATCCTAGAGAATAAGACATTCTGGCCTGGAGAAAAGTCTAGAAAAAAACTGTATTATACTTGATAGAATTTTATCAAACTGAATTTTCTCACCTGCCCATTCTGTTGCCCCAACAATACCTTTTAGAGTTGTTGTCATGGGCCTGCAGGGATCCTGTGAGATCACCTAGTCAATGCTCCATCTCTGATGGGCTGAAAGTCCTTGCCATGATGAATTCTGAAATCTCTGACAGGTAGGGATCTTCAGAATCCCTCCATCACACCAAACACTTCATACACATTTTTTTCTGAGACAAATCCCTATGGGATTGCAGTAACACAGAGCTGTACTATAATCATCCAATTCATCCAGAAACACAAACATGTTCCTCCAAAACATGTGAATCTATGTGGAGCAAGTTGTCTCTAAAATGACCCCTGTGCAAATCACCTGTACTTAAGCTTTCCTGTTCTGTGATCCCACCTGTCTCTTCTCAAATATGATGCCTATTGTCCCAGCAAGATCTCAAACTCATAAACCCAATTTCTGGGCCATTTCTGCAGCCCTTCTCTCCCTTTGCTACTCCAAACCTCATCTATTCATCCTCTCTTCACTCACCTCTTGCATTTACTTTTACCACGCTATTGGATGTGCAACTACACAATTAAATATTTACAAGTACTACTGGAGTTTCTTCAGCACATCCAACACCCAGTCGTTTTTCTATCAGAGTAGGCATCTTCTGTTTCCTGTTTGGCCATTTATTGCCAACAGTTATTACCACTCTTCCCTTCCCGTAGGGACTTGTCTTCTGCTAGACTGACAGTGAGAACTTCACCCATCTACTCAGTACATTTAGATTTTGATGTTGCTGTGCTAGATTCCTCTAGTGTAATCTTAGAGTTCATGTGAGGGGCAGACACATCAGAGGACTTTGCTCAATGTTCCTGTGCTACCTTTATCTTTTATCTTTTACATAAAGAGGGAGTCTATGCATCTTTGGCCTTAGGATGCTGTGCTTGTTACAAACAATTTCTTTTTTGTTGCCCACACAATGGGACATGTGTCAGGCTTAGGTAGGCCTAAGGTCTCATGAGTAGGCAGGCAGGCCTGAGTCTCATGGGTGGGCAGGCAGGCCTAAAGTCTCATGGGTAGGCAGGCATGCCTGGGTCTCATGGGTAGATCTTTATTTTGCTTTTTCCTTCTGTGACAGCCAACCTATCTCTTACATCTTTAGCAGGATTTTTGTCCCTCTTCCTGTAGTGATAGAACTTGAGTTGTACTTGCTTACGATCCTGCCCTAGAATCATGTTTTCACCTATGGACCAAGTATGTATGTATTTCTTGTATTTCACTGACTTATTTATCTATTTGTTCATCTTAACACCCATACCACACTGTCTTGATTAGTATGGCTTCATAATAAATCTTGAAGCCAAGTGATGTAAATCTTCGTTAATCACTTTCAAGATAGTTTGCACTTCTAGAGCCTCTACTGACTTTTAGAATCAATATATTATTAACTTGTATATAAAAAACCTCACCGGGCCCGACGGGATGACTCAGTGGTCTAAAGCGCCTGCTTGGGAAAGCTTGGGCAGCTTCAGGGACCGCGGTTCGATCCCAGGCACCACATGCTAAGCCAGCCCTGCCCTCGGGGTGGGCTGAGCCGGCCATAAAAATGAGTGAATAAACAAATAAAGGTTCTGAAACAAGAAAAAAAATAAAATTAAAAAAAAAAGAAAAGAGGGGCCTGGCGGGATGGCTCAGTGGTCTGAGGTGCCTACTTGGGAAAGCTTAGGCGGCTGCAGGGGCCACGGTTCGATTCCCCGGCACCGCATGCTGCGCCAGCCCTGCCCTCAGGGCGGGCTGAGCCGGCCATAAAAATAAATAAACAAACAAACAAAAAAAAAAAAAAGAAAGAAAAAAAAAGTTATTAAAAAAAATAAAAAATAAAAATAAAAAACCTCACCTACTAAAAATCTGACTGGAACTACATTAAATCTATGTATTGGTTTGGGGAAGAACTACCATTCTGATTATTAAAAAATCTTCTTAAAATTCATAAATGCTGTATTTCTTTTGACATAAAAAACATTAAGAACCTTAAATAATATACTTCCATTTCCTCCTCCCAGTCTTTGTGTTACTATTGTGACACATTTTTCTTTTGTATGTATTATATGCCCCCAGAACACATCATTACTATTTTGGGCTTACACTTAGTTTTGAGAGAGGGTTTTGTAGTTCATTTTTGTCTGTTCATTTTGTTTTTTGGCAGGACTGAGGTTC
>PVJA010009425.1:0-15677 GCA_004027025.1 Myocastor coypus
GTTTACAGCCCAATTTTCAGTAAGTGAAACTTGTTCAAAGCCTCACTGCTCCAAGAGGCGGCATCCTCGGACAGAGAGCCCTCGCCCTCACCCATTTACGGATATTAATAATACATGACTCTAAGCCGCAGCTTTATTTTATTTTGTCCTCCAAGTCAAGCTCTTTAAATCAAAGATTTAGGGAGGTAATATTTACCCGCAGATCCTCCAGAAAGCATCCCTGCTCTTAAAGGCAAATGTTCTTCTAGTAAGAGGGGACCAATGATGCACACGGCACAGCAGACACTTCATGGGGGTCACGATAAGCCTAGGGTGGGCCACTTTGCCCTTCACCATTCCAGGGATAAGGAAATCGCAGCCCAGAGAGGGAGTTGCCCAGCCAGGACACAAGAGGGCAGGCTGCCCACCCAAGCCCCACCCACCTGGCTGCACACCTGTCTAGGGAGGAGCATGAGGCCGAGACCCAGGGAGGCACAGACACTAGCCAGGCTGCCCATAGGTGCCCACCCTGATGTAACTGAGGAGAGGATTTAGAAAGCTCGAGGGAGGCCAGGACTGGGTCTCATGGGGCCAGGGAAGGAGTTCAGGGCTGATCTGGGAGCATGGAAAGTGTGGGAGATCCAGGTAGCACGAAGAGGATGAGTAGACGGAAAGGGTGGCACCGTGAGGGCGCCATTGGTGCCAGGGGCCCAGCGCTGAGACAGAAGGGAAGGATACAGGTGCCAGCACGGGGCTGGCCCTTCTCAGGAAGGACCCGTACTGGATCATGACCCCATCTACTGCTCGCCTAATAGGCTGTGATGCGGCGGAGACCTTATTCCTTCCCACCGGACCCCACGGGTCCTTCCCAGCCACCCGCCATGCTCTGGGTGAGACACAGTCGCTCAGTTCATCAAACCGCTCGGAATGCTGGGCCTGCGGCCCCAGTGCCAGCCCCACCCCCACGCTTGTCCGGGGC
Source organism: Myocastor coypus (assembly GCA_004027025.1). Lineage (NCBI taxonomy): Eukaryota > Metazoa > Chordata > Mammalia > Rodentia > Myocastoridae > Myocastor > Myocastor coypus. The sequence continues at coordinate 959 of PVJA010009425.1, forward strand.
TCTCTGAACAATTACAGCCAAGCACATTAGCAGCTGCGAACTAAATGCTGAAGTGTGTGTTTCCTGCTCAGAGGGGTCCCTTATCGCTGACACCGCAAGGGCTGCTGTAAGTGCTTGAGAGCTGAGGAAGGGGCCTGGGAAGAGGAGGACCAGGCCAAGGGTGGGCTCCAGCCCTGCCCCCACTCCCACTAGCTCGGAGCCCCCATATTGAAAGAGCAGGAGCTGCTGCAGTGTTGGGGAGGTCATACGTAAATGCATTTTAAATGCATAACATTAGACCATCTTCACGAGCTATAAGTGCAGAGGGAGAGAGATGGCCAGGGAAGGGGTCCATTAATGGAAAAACTAGAAATCAGAGTGGAGAAGCATCAGGATTGTGGACCAAAGCCAACGCCCCTCTTTGCCTGAAATTAAGATATTTCAGAGGGCTCCCAGGTCAAAGACACCAATCCAGTTCCATTCTTACCCAGGACTTTTATTAACCATCTACCTTGCTGTCAAGGTGACTCTGGCAGCTGTCACCAGGTTCACCTTATAGCTTTGAGGACCTAATGGCACCAGCCCTGATCCCCAACTCACTGTGTAGGTCAGAGGCCCACGGTCATGTCCCACTCACTCTGAGCCCCCAGGGCAGTCTGTCTCCCAGGGTGTATTCCACGCTGGCCACAGCCTGGCTTTCTCTTCCTCCCCCACCAGCAGCCCTTATCACACGACAGTGTGAGGCAGACTTCACTGAAGTTACTTTACAAAGGGAGGGATTCCCAACACTCCTGCCATACTCTTCTTGATGCGAAGCACCTCTTTAGCTGGGCTAGGAGCCCTCTTCTCTTCCTGTGGGGACTAGTCCATCTCTCTCTCTCTCTCTCTCTCTCTCTCTCTCTCTCTCTCTCTCTCTCTCTCCCTCCCTCCTCCGCTGTACCCTTTTGCACTCTAGGACCTAGCAATTACCATACAATCCTCATTTTCTTCCTGTCCCAAGGACTTTACACAAGGCAATTGCTCTTCCTACAGTCCCGCAGTGCTCTTTCTCTGTCTTTCACCTGGAATATTCAACACGATTGTGACTTACTCATTGGAGGCCTCCGTGATTCCTCCAGCTAAATGGTACACTTCATCTCCTTATCCGCCAGTGTGTTCTATTACCTCATTATTCTATCACCTATCACAAGTTACAAATATATGTGTGTCAAATCTTCTTCACTGAACTGTGAGCTCTATGACAATAGGGATCAAGTATTTTGTGGACAGTCAACAGAATTGGTCAGTGGATACCTGCGTGCAAACATGCTTGAATGAGTGTATGAACTGAGGAAGTATCTCTGTCCTCTGTGTTAAGAAGGCAGGTTTTGGAGAGAAGGCAGCAACTGAGTAGGAATTTTTTTTTTTTTTTTTTTTTTGGTGCTTTGAACAATTTATTTAACTGAAATGGACTTACATTTATTTATTTCTGAAGTGATTTCCATTTATTTGGATACATCTTTTCCCAGTGGTGATTTACAAGATCTTCAAGCCAATATAAATATTTTATAAATATTTGGGTATACACTTGCACAATACCTCAGCAATACTTTTCAACAAGAAAACTCTGAAGAGTAAAGATCAGACACAATTACTCACTACAGTGAAAATCTGCTGAGATATGTTTGAGGTAAGAAGGCACCACATACCCCTTCAACTAAGAAAATCACCCTTACAACACAGGGCAATTTTATTTTTATACAGGACCTAGAACGCTTTTTTTTTCCTTGTTTCAGAACTTTTGTTTGTTCATTTATTTATTTATTTTTATGACCGGCTCAGCCTGCCCTGAGGGAAGGGCTGGCGCAGCATGTGGTGCTGGGGATCGAACTGCAGTCCCTGAAGCCACCCAAGCTTTCCCACGCAGGCGCTTTAGACCACTGAGCCATCCCGCCAGGCCCCTGGACCCAGAACACTTAAGCTGCCAATTAGGTGGTGAATGGCAGACCTACATCCCAGTTTATGCCATGAATTCATAGGGAATAGGTTCCAACAACTCAGGTTCCTTCCCATTGGTCCTCACAAAGTGCGCTTCTCTGGGAGGGGCAGGCTGGCGCTTCACTTGAACCCAAGTACCTTTCTCTTTGGCTTCTTTCTTTTTCTGATCATTTTCCTTGACACGTTTCAGGAAGCTATCACGACTTTTTGAATGTTTAATATGCTCAATATGTGCATTAATCCTCTTGGCAAGTATCTTGCCCTTAACTTGCTTGTTTACAACAATGCCAACAGCGTGCTGGGTAACATTGTAGACTCTTCCTGTTTTGCCATGGTAACATTTGTGAGGCATTCCTTTTTGCACAGTACCCATTCCCTTGATGTCTATAATGTCACCCTTTTTGTAGATTCGCATGCATGTGGCCAAAGGAACCACCCCATGTTTTCTAAAGGGCCTGGAGAACATATAATGGGTTCCCCTCCTCTTGCCCTTGGTGTTAGTCATTTTGACAAATTACTGGAAGATGGCGGTTCCGGCCGAAAGGCCTGAGTAGGATCTTTAGATACACAGTGTTCACCTCGAAAGTCAGCTCGGAGAGCTGGGGCTTCCGTCCATTGGAGCAAGACCAGTCCAAGGGCATAGCACAACGTGGGCATTTGGGGGCATCGCACATAGCTCAAACTTGCGGGTGAATTAAATCCAAAAGAAGGAGAACTGGGCCTGAGGCAAGAAAGCCAGGCAGGCACTGGAGTCAGCATTTAGCATCCAGGCAGTGGGTTGAGGGACCGGAAGCAGAGTGCTGTGACCCGGAGGATGTGACGATCTCAGGGAGGGATGGGCTAGGAAGTGCTGCACAGGGCAGTGCCTTCCAGTGGCTGTTGTGTTGGCAAGCACAGTGGTGACAGGGTGACTCGAGGGTGTGCCTCTATGGGGCAGTGTTCACACAGGAACCCGGACTCCTAGGGAGGGACCAAGGATCCAGGTTGGATCTCAAGTAGATGTGGGAGCTGCCCACGTCATCCAGATACCCATGGCGCTGCAGGATCTGAGGGTCAGGAGCTCGGAGGCTCCAAGATGGCAGTGGCAGTCTGGGAGGCCAGCGCAGGGCTGCCAGAAGAAGCAAAGGGCAGGGGCAAAGGGCCCCAGAAGGCTGGCTGCAGGGGTAGAGCTCGCTAGTCCCTCCTTGCCCTGACAGTGATCCTGGGCGCTGCACAAAGAAGGGCAGGAGTGGAGCGCACGCTCTCGCTGGCAAGGCAGAAGCCGGAGGAAAGAGGTGCAGGGGAGGGGTGTGTTATCCCCGCCATCTCCTGGCACTAGGCCTAGCTCAGGTTGGGATCTGATGGCTCACAGACGCCAGCTGGGATCTGATGGTGTCTGATGAAAAGGCCTGACTGCCACCACGCAGCCTGTAATCAGGTCTCCAGGGCTGGGCTAGGCTGCCAAAGGCCATGGGCTCTGTCTCCCTTGAAACTTGGCAGATTGGAACCTGGCATGTCTTCAGGCAGATGTGGTTAATCTTGGGGGCTGTGGACTTAGATCCCAGATGCTGGCCTTTCTGAGGGACACATGTCGGAAGAATATTCACTAACTAGGGTCAGAATCAATGTCTCAGGAGCTCTAGAATAAGAGCTGGGCTGCTCAAGTGGAAAAGAAAATGTAACAAATCCCAGGAGCCTGAGCTGCACCAGGGGACCAAAGTGAGCGCTGGGGATGGCAGTGATGAGTCCTGTGTCCCTGAGTGAAGGTGTTCTTATTACAGAAGTCAAACACTGAGAAAGAAATTAAACAAGGTGACTCTTAAAGCTCCCTCTGACCATTACATTCTGACTTTATGACTTGCTCGCTAAGTTTCCTATACATTTCCATTCTGACATCGTTGGTCCCTTGGGTCCAGAGCATGTCACTTGGCATCTCACATCATGCTCTCTGACTTTAGTCCCAGCTACTTCTGCCTATGTTAAGTGGCTACACACTTTTGGAGCCAACAGCCCCTCGTCCTAATCATCCCAGTCCATCCTTCTTTGCCTGAAGACTCACCCCGATTGCCCTGTCTTTGTGGTCATGATACCAAGAAGATGGACGGTGAGAGCTCCAATATCAATAGTTTGGTATTAGAAACACAGGGATGGCCGACCATCATTGTGGTCCATGGGCATACTGGGTAGACCGGCTGTGACGGCTGTTCCTTGCCTTGTGTTGCTTATGGGTTTGGCCAGCTGGCGTCTGTCACCTCCTGTCCCTTCCCTGTGTCCATTAATATATGTGATGTCCTCAGTGGTCACCCATGAGCACTGATTGGTCAACTTGGACCCAAGGCTGCAGTACACAAGTTGACAAGTGGACAGAGTGCCTGATCCTGCCTAATTGTGGGACAGCTTAGTGCTGAATGTCTCCCAGGTCCTGCTGAAGGTGTAAAGTGATTTGTGCCATGGAAGCATCAGGGTTAGTACCTCATGGGAGTGAAGTTCTCCCAACAGAAGACGGGACCTAGAAGAAAAAATTTTGTACCTTCCTTGCTTGACTGACTGTTGTGAGACATAGAACCTCCATGTAGTGGCTCTGCTGATACTTTGTGAGGCTGTGTTGTGAGCTACACAAACAGGTCAGCCAAGATGTGTGCCCGCTTCGATTTGCAGAACTTCCTTGTCTTGCTGTCCTCGACCTCCATCCATAGTGCTTTGGGCCTTCCCCGGTGCAGTGGTTTCAATATGTCCCCAAAAGACATGTACTGGAAAGCTGACTGCCATGAAAGAATTTTTGTCTTCATTGTTGGTGTTTGTTGGCTTATTTTGTGGTGGTGGGAGTGGAACAAAAGACCTTACGTATGCTAGGCAAGCCCTCTACCCCCCGCACCCCCTCAGTGAGTAAGTTGGTAGGTTAATGTGAATTACAAAATAGTTTGAGGCTGTGCATTCAATCTCTTAAAAAATGGCACGCAGTCAGGGTATGTAAACTTTTCCCTATGGGTCGGTTCTCTAAGAACTGCAGTCAATCCATTAGAACATAGCCAATGCCTTCTCACTCCTAGAAGAATGAAGCTCCAGAACCCTGAGGAGACAATGCTTCAATCATCTCAATACAATTTTCCTTGCAAAGGCCACCAGAAGGTTATCTCAGGCCCCAAATCACTGACTGTGAGCACTAATGACTCACAGCCTCAGTCTACTAAAATGGCTATCAGGCAGGGGCTCTAGCTGCTGACAGACAATATCAGGAGTTCCTAACCTGCAGGAGTCCCTGAAGAGACCTAGAAACAGCAAAGCTGGAGCTCAGGGACATACTCCCCTTGCTATATAGGTGTTACAATCCCCCACTTCCCCCCCAGGGCAAAAGAAAGGCACCATGGGAGGGTAAATGTTTCATCTGCCCCTGCTGCAGATGCGCCCAGGCACAGGTACCTCAGGATGCAATTACTTCCCTCTAGGCTCCACTTCCCAATGTCCTGTCACCTTTTAATGCCATTACATCGAGGACCAAACTTCATCATGAGTTTTAGCAAGGACAAACCACATCTAAACCATAGCAGCCCTTACGCAATTTCAGGAGGCAGCTGCTCGTATTTCACACCTTACAATTGAGAAGACTGAGATTTAGGAATGTGGTATGATTTAGCCAAGATCACAGAGTACCAAGAGATGGAAGGAAGACTTCATTCGAGGGTTTACAGTTCTAAACCCTAAGGCCAGAATCCTGACTCGTTCATCTTCCACTAGCTGATTCTTTTTATCTATCTCTGAACTGCAGGGTAGGGCCCTATAAGCTGTATTGTCCAGCTCCTTTGCAACTGGACTTTCAAATGTGATTAAGTTCTGCCAGGCAGATGCACCCAGGCCTGCTTTGGAAAGCAGAAGAAAGGCACCATGGGAGGACAAATGTTTCATCTACCCCTGCTGCAGATGTGCCCAGGCACAGGTACCTCATAGGCAGCTATCACAGAGGCTCCAAGATATTCATTTTTCCTTGATAGATATTGAAAGCAGGGCTCAGGAATTGACTGTGACAGTTCAGCTCAAGGACAGATAATGTGGCTCTGACCTGAACCAGAGGTAGGGACATCCCTGTTTGGCAACCCTACCTCAAAAGATCTCTAATTTTAGTAGTAGCAGAAGCCACCTTAGTGGCTCAGTTGTGCATGTCCTTGGAGTATGTTGGGGTCTCCCAAAAGTCCAGCCTAGAATCTATTATGGTTTAGATCAAAAATGGCTCCCAAAACTCATGAGCTCAAAGGTAGGACTTCTAGAAGGTTACTGGATCATAAAGTCACTATAACTGGAAGGGATTTAAGCAGGTGGGTCACTGGAGGCATGACCTAGAAGGGCATATCTCCCTCCTCAGCTCCTCCATTCTCTCTCTCTGTTTCCTGGTGCCTATGACTTACATAGACTTCCTTCTCCAGACCTTTCCACCATATTCTTTCCATCTTGGAGCCAACCAACTGCAAAATGAAATGGGACCAAATCAACTTTGTCACAAGTGTCAGATATTGTGTTTCAGAGACAAGAGACTTCCATACCAGAGGTATGGTCATTGCTGTGTCTGCCTAATCTTGTGGGGTAGAAGTCTTTGGAACTGGTTTGTGGAAGGAGTACTGAGTAGCAAATACCTAGAACACTGTAAACCAAGCTTTATGCCAGATTCTGGTCAGAGTTCAGAAGACCAGGATGTTGATAGAAAAGTCAATGTTGAGCCGGGCGTGGTGGCTCATGCCTGTAATCCCAGCACTCGGGAGGCTGAGGCAGGAGGATTGGTGCGAGTCCGAGACCAGCCTGGGCTACAAAAGTGAGCTCAAGGCCAGCCTCAACTGCATAGTGAGACCCTGTCTCAAAAAGACAAAAAAAAAAAAGAAAAGTCAATGTTGAAAGCAGGCCCTGGAGGTTTCAGTTGGCAACAAGAACTCCATTGGCATTTGGACTCAAAACCATGTGTGTTAAAATCATGTGTGTTAATCTCTGACGGAAAATGTTTCTGCATTTACTCATGTCATGATACTTTGGAAGGGATTGAGATTAAGAGCTATGCACTAATTGATCTGCTAGGGAAAATTTTAAGGTAGCCCAATTTTAAGGCTGTGGCATGAGTACTCATTTTTAAAATAATTTTTATTTTTTTAAAGAATAAATATAGTCAATAATTTAAAAATGTTACAAAATTCCACTAAACAAAATGATAGTAATTCTTTTTCTATTCATTTTAATGAGAAAAGAAGATAAAATAGCAATGAGACATTTTCAAAATGAGTTAGTAGGATGGTAACAATAATTAAATACAATGCATATTGTTGTCTTCAGAGTAGTTATTCAGAGGACAAGATGCAAACCTAATACCTTGTCTAGACAATGTTAGCGAAAACTTTTATTCTTAGTGAGCTAAGAGAAAGTAGCTCTATATTCTAACTCTCTTTCATGCATATATAATTTTTTTTTCTTTTTAAAGTTTCTAATATTAGAAGAAAATATCATACCATGGCTTATAAGTGCATTGTTCTTTGTCATGGATGTATTTCACTTCTCCATTATACTTAAAAGAGAGTTTTGCAGAGTATAGCAGTCTGGGTTGAAATTTGTTTTCTTGCAAGACCTGTAGTACTTTACTGATGCTCTTCTTGACTTAATGGTTTGTAAAGAAAAATCTGCCATTATTCCATTGGGTTTTCCTTTTAATGTGATCTGTTTCTTTTCTCTAGCTGTTTTTAGTACCGTTCCTGGGCTGAATTTCTGGGATATTCATTATTATATGTCTGGGTATGATTTTAATTGGCTTGATGTTATTTGGAGTTCTATATGCCTCAGTTATCTGAATGTCAAATTGTTTCCCCATATTTGTGAAGTTTACAGCTATTACTTCTGCCCATATTCTTTTTATACCATCTGTATTGACTCCTTTCTCATTGATGCCTATTACCCTTACATTGTTCATCTTTACAGATGTCTTGCAGATGTTGAATTATTTTTTCCTGCATCCTAGTTGTTTTTAAGAGCTTTTTTCTCCCCTTTTCACTAGCTGCAATGGTGTCTTCAAGATCTCAAAGTTTATTTTCACTTTCATTGAAACAGTTTTGCCAGCTTGTGATTGAGGTTTTAAGTTCCTATATAGCACTTTGAATCTACTTCCTGCATTCTATTACTGTCCTATATTGCTCATTCCAAGATTCCATAATTTTTCTATTGTCTTCTATTTTTTTTATCAGTGTCTCCTTTAGAATCACTTAGTACTTCTTTTGTTACAGTTATCACTTATTTTTTTACTTCAGAAATTATTTCTGGCCAGGCCATGGTGTTGCACACGTGTAGTCCCAGCACTTGGAGGCGGAGGCAAGAGAATCAGTGCAAGTTCAAGACCAGCCTGGACTACAAACAATGAGATCATGGCCAGCCTGAATGAACTGTTTAGTGAGACCCTATCTCAAAAAGACAAAAAGAAAGAAAGAAAGAAAATTATTTCTTATCTAATTTCCTCTATCCCTTTCTGCAATTGTTTCTTTAGTTCAGATGTTATTATTTCAGAGATTTTAGGCATGTGATTTCTAACTTCTTCTATGCTATTGTGTCCTGCATTTGTTCAGGGTGGGCTTGGGGCCGGAGAGTGCATTTTGCTCCTTCTCTTTGTCATTTTGTATAGCCCTGCCTTCTTATCTTTGGTGTAGAGCTTTGGCAGAGTTCTTACCTTAGCACCAGATCTGGATCTATCAAGCTCAAACTCGTCCAGGTGGGTGTGGCTTGGGTCTGGCTGCTGAACTCTACTTCTTCCTGCTGCAGCCCTTGGAGGTGCAGCTGTTGTGCCACTCTGGCAAGATGTTCTGCTCCTGTATCAGCTGGATGGGTCTTGTTTCTAGCCTCTCTGCAGGGACTTCTGCAAGTTTTCCACACTGGGCTTATCTGATGGATGAAGTTCCACTCATGCAAATTGCACTGTTGTAAACATGGGCTAACATATATCCCTGTGGTATGTTTTCAGTTCTTCTGGAAAAGTATTCAGAAAGGGAGTAGTTGGTTTGAATAGGACCTTCAATCCTAGCTTTCTGAGGAGTCTCCACACTGATTTCCACAGCAGTTATACAAGTCTACACTCCCACCATCAGTGAGGAAAGGCTCTTTTTTCCTTACAGTCCCTGAAACGTTTGCTACTGGTTGACTTCTTGATGATATCCATTCTTTCTGGGTTGCGATAGAATCTCAATATTGTTTTAATTTGCAGTTTTCAAATAACCAATGATGTTGAACATTCTTTCATATATTTATTTGCCATGTGTATGTCTTCATCTGAGAAGTGTATATTCATCTCAGATACCTGTTTTTTATTGGATCTTTGAATTTTTTATTTTTTAAATTCTTATATGTTCTAGATAGAAGTCCATTATCTGAAGGACAGTTGGCTAAAATTTTTCCTAATTTATGGATTTTCCTTTTATCATCTTGTAATTTCTTGTTTGTTTATTTATTTTTATGGCCGGCACAGCCCGCCCCAAGGGCAAGGCTGGTGCAGCTTGTGGTGCCAGGGATCGAACCGCGATCCCTGAAGCCGCCCAAGCTTTCCCATGCAGGCGCTTTAGACCACTGAGCCATCCCGCCGGGCCATCTTGTAATTTCTTTTGATGTTAAAAAAAAATCAAAAAGACAAGATGCCAGTTGTAACTTTGAAGTATTTTCTGTACAGTTCAGTTTTTCTTCATGAGCTCTCTGCATACCTCAAAGGCTCCAAGATTTCTGCTTACTGGGCTGGCCAGATAGCTCAGTGGATTTAAGTCCCTGCTTAGGCAGAGTACACCAGCCAAGGTTCAATCCCTGTCTTGCCGTGCTGGACCAACGTACAGGGTGCACTGAGATGATGATTGAGACTGAGTGTGGTGGTGCACATCTATAATGCCAGCGCTTGGGAGGCTGAAAACAGGAGAACCACTATACAAGTCTCATCTATATAGTGAGAACCTGTACACCCTGGAGACCTTATACCAAATACATTTTTTTGCTGTTGTTTTCCAAATACATTTTTTAAAAAAATTTCTAGCTACTTTCTCCTTGAGTAGACTTAGTGTTTCAGTTTTAATATTTAAATCTTTACTCCATTTTGACTGTAGTTTAGTGCATGATAATAGACATGGGTCTAAGGCTAGCATATGGCAAATAGAAAGCCAGTTTATCCAGCACAATTTATCAAAGAGGCTATCTTTCTTCCAGTAAACATATTTGGCACCTTTCTCAAAGATAAGGTGGCCAACAGTGTTTGTAGCTGTGTCTGCATCTTGTAATTTGTTCCACTGATCTTCAGGTCTGTTGGTTTGGGTTTTTTATCAGTACCAAGCTGATTTTGTCACAGTAGCTTTATAGTTCAATCTGTGATGCCTCCTGTCTTTCCTTTGTTGCCCAGGATTATTTTTGCTGTTCCAGATATCTTCTGACTTCAGATGAATTTAAGGACTGCTTTTTTCTAGATCTGTGAGGTACAGTAATGGTATTTAAATTGGGATTGTAATGAATCTGTAAATACTTTTGGCAATATTTACTATGAGAACATAGATCAAAAAAGCAAAATTAAATAATTTGAAAATTTTTACTGGTAGTCAGAAAGTAAGCCCCCAGAAAGTTAGAACTATGAATTTTGGAATTGTTTGGTCAAAGTGATCTTGGTTGCTGAAAATAGTAACATTAAAAAGAAGTCAAGGAGTAACAGCAAAGCAGTGCAGTGACAAGCAGTAGAGAAGAACTTTCTTTGAGAGTTGTCAACTCAGATTCTAGAACATAGCAACACAGGAAAGACGAGATGGAGGGAAGTGGGGATGGAGGGGTGTGGGCTCCTTGGACCCAGGAAGGACCTAAAGTATAAACTGAAGTGCCCAGACAAAGTAAAGACAGCTCCCTCACTACCACCAGAATTCCTGAGTCCCAGCTGCCTGTCCTCACCCTGAAGACTGCTAGGAAGAGCTGAAAGGCCTAGCCCTATACTCCCTCACTGTCTTTGGAATTGTGAGTCCTAGCCACCTGAAGGTTTCTGGGGAGACCTGGTAAACCTAGTCTCACCCCCTCCACTATTGCCAGAGTTCTTCTGACTACTTCCCACCCATCCTCACATAGAAGATTGCCAGAGGGACCGAGGATCCTTTCCCTCCACCCTCCCTTACTGGAGCTCAGCTGAGCCCTAGAAACCTGCCCTCACCTGGGGGATGGCCAAGAGCCTTGTCCTGACTGACACCTTTACCCTCACAAGAGCTAGGTTGATCCCTGGTCACCCATCATAGCTGAGGAAGACTGCCTTAGGAACTGGAAAAAAACAGGTGCTGGAAGACTACCACAGCTACCCACAGGAGCCTTGGTGAGCCCTACCCTGTACCAACCCCCATCAAGAGAGCCTTGCAGAACTTGGACCTGTGTTCATCATTACTGAATCCTTCTTGATCTGTAGCTTGCCCACCATCTGAGGTGGAATCCATATTGAACCCACACAGGGAGACTTTTGGTGAGCTTACTCCACCCTCCTATTCTCCTGAGAGTCTTGCTAACCAGCACCCCATTCCCTTACCATCATGGTTTTTTATTTTTTTTTAATTTATTTAGTACATGGCCCCACTAAACAGCACGGACTCATAGTGATCTTCCTGTCTCTGCCTCCCCAGCACTTGGAGGTGTGAGCCGCCATGCCCAGTTTCAGTCACTGGAACAGCACACCCAGGGTATCAGGACCAGCATGGCATGTGGTACCAAGGGTCAAACCCAGATCCTTGCACTTGCCAGGAAGGCCTTTAGATGGCCAAGCTATTTCCTCAGCCTATTGCCCATATTGCTATTCCTGATGATATCACTTTAGCAAAAAGTGAAAAATTGTTCTGAACATCTATTCTTCCATTTATTCCAAGAATGAGATTGACTAAGGTTTATAACAAGATACTGTGGCACAGTGTCATAGAACCAGGTCTGGATAAGCAGGTAACAAACTCTCATCTTCAACAAATTGAAGAGGTAAATCTTGCAAGAGACTTAGGCCTCAAACACTAGCTACACCTGGAAATACCTCAGAGTAATAGTCATTTTCTAAGGGTTCTAAATGCTACCAATAAAACAACCCACCATATGCAGTTTAAATTAAAATTTAAAAAAGAAGAAATTTAAATTAAAAAAAGAAGAAAAGTAAATGAGAAGACCCTTCAACAAGAGGCAGCTGCAGACGTCCAGTTCACCACAGTCCAACCCAAGGGTCAATGACATGGAACAATTGAAAGCCAGTCACCTGGTGTCTTTGAAATGATAACAACAAAGCATTTGAATTAAGCTCTAGGAAAAGTCAAATCAGAAATGATTTCTCAGATATAGCACAGTTGATATCCACAAGGAAAAGCATGCTTTGTGATTCTACAGCAGATAAAGATAAAAAGGGGGAGCCTTTTAAAAGTATAGAGTCCATAAATGCTCAGCATAAGAAATGGGATCCATAAGACAGATACAAGTACATAAGGGTAAAATAAAAATTGCATTGAAAGTATCTGCAGCAGAACAGGCCAAGGATCTCTGATATACAAGACAGACTTGTTGATAGGAATCATAAAAAGAAAGATTTCTTAAAAATAGCAAGGGACCATGAGAAATCAATCCAGTAGGCACCACAGGTTGGAAAGAATAATATCATAAGTTTGATTGACATTGATGAAAAAGCAGTAGATAGAACAAATGATACTTTTTAAAAATGTTGAGACACCATAACAAAAAACTTTCCTGGTAAGTAAAAGAATCTGACATGCATAAAAATGAGGTATATGCAACTACAATTAGCTGTAATCTGAAGGGTAAGTACAGCTAGGCATATCATAATCCAGATTCCAGAAATTGAACACAAGAACAGAATCTTAAATGTTATTATGAAATAGAAACAAATGACTCATAAAAGAAAGCCCATCAGAACCACAACTAACTTCCCAGTAAAAACTCTCAAGTCAAGGAAAACTTGGAGTGAAGTGTTTCAACCTTACTCTAAAGGAAAACTTCAAACCAGATTGATGTAACTTATACAACAGTGTTTCAAAACTAATAGAAAAGTAATATATTTCCATGAAAAGAACATCTGAAGAAACTTACAACCACCAAACCTGCACACTGAAGTGTTTTGAAGAATATTCTAGAAGGATATAACAAGGGTTACAACTCCATGAACCACAACAGAAGGAATGCACCAGGCAAGTACATGATTCCAAAGTAAATCCTGAGGGGATTTGACTGACCTTGGCAGATACAAAAGTTACATGTTTTGTTATACAGCTCATGCTTAAATATGCCCTTAACCACCCAGCAGAAAAGTTTAACCACAAGGCATAAAACGTAAAGGTAGATTAGTACATGGAGCTATGAAAGGCTTAAATCAACAGCTTCCAACATTGCCAGTTTTGCCAATAACTCACTGCGATTATGGAACACTGGACTATGTATATAACTATTTTCTCTTAGTTAAATGAGAAGAAATTTTTTGTACCAATAACGATTAGAAAAAATTATTACATCTACATCCTGTGTTCTGTATAATTACTACAATGAAAACAACATGCATTGTATCAATTATTGGAAATGTACTACTAACATGTTTTGAAACTGTCACATTGTTATTTCTTATTAAAATTAATTTTAAAAGATGAATATTAAGCAGTAAAAAATAAAATAAAAATTAAAACATGAAAATGAAAAACAAACAGAGAGAGTTAAAAACAGGAAACTAGCATGACAAGGATAAGGCATTACGTACCAAGTGTAACCATCGGTATCAGTGGTCTCAACTTACCAATCAAAAGATACAAAATAGAAAAGTAGATCAAGAAGCAAGATCCAATAATGTGCTGCACACAAGAAACACATTTAATTCAAAAAGAAATTCATAGATTGAGAGTCAAAGGATGGGAAACAATACTCCATGTGACAGGAATCCATTCAAAGAAACAGGGATAGCTATTCTATTTGTAGACAAAATGAGTTTTAAGCCAAGACTGATTAAAAGAGACAACAAATGTCACTACATTCTGGCAAGGGAACGATCCAAGAGGAAGAGATAACAATCATAAATATATGTGCAAAAAATATCAGCGCACACAACTATATAAAACATATATTATCAAACATTAAATGTCAAATAAGCACTAATACAATTTTATGGGAGGATTTCAATACCCCACTGTCACTAAAAGGCAGATCAACTAGACAAAAAATCAACAATGAAGTATTAGAAAGGGGATAAATTTTTGAACAAATGAACTTAGTAGATACCTACAGAATGGTACACCCCACAACACCAGAATGAACATCTTTCTCAACTGCATATGGATATTCTCCAAATTAGACCACATAGTAGCTCATAGAACATGCTTGCATAAATGAAAAAGAAATTATCCTATGCATTTTATCAGACCATGGCATAATAAAATTGTATCTCAATAGAAAAAGAAACCACAAGACCTTAATAAACTCATGGAAATTAAAAAGCACCCTCCTGAACTACCAATGACTCAAAGATGAAATAAAAAAAAGGAATTAAACAGTGTCTACAACTAAATGATTGTGACAATACAACTTACTGACACTTATGGGACACAATGAAAGCAGCCCTAACAGGGAAATTTACAGCAATGTATATCCATATCAGGAAAACAAAGTAAGTGCAAATAAACAGCTTAATGTTGAAATTCAAACTTCTAGAAAAAAAGATCAGGCTAAGCCAAAATCTGTACAAGGAAAGAAATTATAAAGATCAGAACAAAAATTAACACTTCGGTGACTAAGAAAGCAATGTGAAGAT
>PVJA010009425.1:15777-60886 GCA_004027025.1 Myocastor coypus
AAAAAAAAAAAAAAAAAAAAAAAAAAAAAAAAAAAAAAAAAAAAAAAAAAAAAAAAAAAAAAAAAAAAAAAAAAAAAAAAAAAAAAAAAAAAAAAAAAAAAAAAAAAAAAAAAAAAAAAAAAAAAAAAAAAAAAAAAAAAAAAAAAAAAAAAAAAAAAAAAAAAAAAAAACCTTGAAAACTTGTATTCTAATAAGATGAAAAATGCAGAAGAAATGGGTAGTCTTAGATACGTGTGAATTAACAAACTTGAATCAAGAAGATATAAAAAGCCTAAATAAACCAATAGCAACCATTGAAATTGTAGATGTAATTAAAACCTATAAACAAAGAAAAGCGAAGACTCTGACAGGTTCACTGCTGAGTTCTATAAGAAATTTAGAGAAGACTTAATGCCACTGCTTCTTACTCTTCAATGAAATCGAATGGAAAGCAATAGTCCCAAATTTATTTCTGGGAGCAAGCATTGTCGTGATACCAAAATCAGAGAAGGACCTGACTAAGCAAAAGAACTACAGGCCAATCTCCATGATAAACATATTACAAAATCCTCAGTAAGATCCTGGAAAATAGAATGCAGCAAAATATTAAGAAGATTATACAACATGACCAAGTGAGATTGAGCCCGGGGATGCAACGATGGTTCAACATACGCAAATCAATAAATGTAACACACTGTATTAACAGAGCCAACCACAAACACCAAATGCAGACAAAGTTTTTGACAAAGTACAGCACCTATTCATGATAAAAATCCTTGTAGAAAATTGGAATAGATGGTCTTCATCTAAATCTAATAAAATCCACCTGTAATAAACCAATAGAGAATCTCATACTAACTGGGCAAGAATTGAAAGCTTTCACTGTAAAATCAGGAACAAGATAAGGATGTCTACTCTCTCCAGTCCTACTCAATATACTGATGAAAACTTTAGCCAGAGCAATTAGACAGGAGAAAGAAATAAAGGGAATAATGACATGAAAGGAAAAAGTGAAATTCTCATTATTTTAAGTAACATGATATACTGTACAGAAGACCCCAAGCATCCACAAAAAAAAAAAACTTGTTCAATTTAATGAGCCAATTTAGTAGTGTAACTGGATACAAAGTCAATATTCCCAAATCAACATTCTTCCTGTACATAACTAAGCAAGAAATTAGTGAAACAAAACCTTTCATAATAGCACCCAAAATAATAAAATACATAGGAATCAGTCTAATGAAGGATGTAAAAAGCTTCTACAATGAAGACCACAATACTCTGTAAAAGGAGATTCAAGCAACATTAGGAAATGGAAAGCCATCTCTTGCTGTTGGATAGGAAGAATTAATATAGTGAAAATGATCATGCTTTCAAATTTTTTATACAGTTTTAATGAATTTCAATCAAAATTCCAACAGCATGTCTTACAGAATTAGATAAAATAATCCTAAAATTTATCTATAACCAGAAGAGACCTAGAATAACAAAGGCACTTCTCAGTGGCAAAGGCAAGGCAGGAGGTATCACAATGCCTGACCTGAAATTATATTACAGGTTGACCGACCGGGCCCATGCCCAGGTAGAACCTCTCCACTTGTGTGCGCTCCTGCCCCACTAGCCACCGGAACTCTGCCCCCATCCACCCATGCTGACCAAGCAGATCTGTGCCCAGATGCAGCAGGAGGAAGCTGAGCATAGCAACCAGACCCAGCCAGAAACATCTGGATGGGGTCAAGATTGGTGGATCTGGACCCAAATGTCAATAGGCGCTAGCAACATAACTTCACCAAAGTACAGAGGTCATACAAAATGACAAAGAGAGGGAGCAAGATGGAATCTCAGGTCCCATGCCCACCCAGAACAAATACAGGAGACACTACCATGGAAAAAAAAAAAAAAACAGGAATCATTCAGCTGAAATCTCTGAATTGGTAGCATCTGAGGTAGACAGACAAGTACAAAAACATATACAGGAAATCAGATCAGGGATAACATTTGAAGTAAAAAGAGAAATGCATGAATTAATGGAATCTGAAGTGGAAAAACAACTGCAGAAAAGTATTGAGGAAATCAGACGAGAAATAACCTCTGAAGTAAAAAAGAAAAAAAATCTCTAAATTAATAGCATCTAAAGTAGGGAAACAACTGCAAAAATGTAGAGAGGAGATCAGAGCAGAAACAATCTCTAAAGTAGAGGAAGAAAGGATAACTATAATGAAAACCTTAAATGATACTAAAGAAGACATTGATAAAAAATTAGAGGAGGCAGCTGGGCGTAGTCATGCACACCTGTAATCCCAGCACTTGGGAGGCTGAGGCAGGAGGATCAGTGCAAGTTTGAGACCAGCTTGGGCTACAAAAGTGAGCTCAAGGCCAGCCTACACTGCACAGCAAGACCGTGTCTCAAAAAGGCAAAAAAAAAAAAAAATAGAAGAGAATAGAAAAATGATGGATTCTCCAAATAAGCAATAGGAAAAAAACAGACTGCATGAAACAGTTTCAAAGAGATATACCAGAAAATAATATCTCAATCACAAGCTGGCAATACTGTATGAATGAAAGTGAAGATAGAGTTTCAGATCTTGAAAACACAGTCACAGCTAGTGAAAAGGTAAGAAAGGAACTCTTAAAAACAATGAGGATGCAGAAAAAAATAACTCAACATCTGAAAAATGATGCAAAGATGAACAACGTGAGATTAATAGGCATCAATGAGAAAGAAGGAGTCAATACAAATGATATAAAAAGAATATGGGCAGAAGTAATAGCAGAAAACGCCCCAAATATGAGAAGACAATCGGGCATGAAGCTAACTGAAGCATACAGAATTCCAAATAAATCAACATGACTAAAGCACACCCAGACATGTAATAGTCAAGATCCCAGAAATCTAGCAGAAGAATAATATACTAAATGCTGCTAGAGAACAGAGGCAGATCACATTTAAAGTAAAACCCTTCAGATTAATGGCAGATTTCTCTTCACAAACCATGAAGTAAAGAAGAGCATGAAGCAGAGTGCTTCAAGTCTTCCAGGAAGACAAATTTCAGCCCAGACTGCTATACCCTGCAAAACTACCTTTCAAGTATGAGGGAGAAGTTAAATACTTCCATGACAAGGAACAACGAAAGAATTTCATGATGTTAAAGCCAACCCTACACAGACAACTAAAAATTATTTTAGACAAGGATCAGAATGACCCAAACGCCACAAATGAGAACAGAAAGAACCCACCAAATAGAGCAATCAATTAAAGACAGGAGAAAAGGGCTAAAATGTAATAAGTAAAAGACATGTCAATCGTAAGTCAATACATTTCAATTATAAGCATAAAAATGGACTCTATTCTCCAACTAAAAGAAATAGACAGGCAGAGTGGTACCTGGAAATTAAACAGCACTCTCCTCAACAACCAATGGGTTACAGATGAAATTAAACAAGAAATTAAACAGTATCTACAATTTAATGAAAATTCAAACACAACCTACCAGAATTTGTGGGATGCAATGAAAGCAGTTCTCAGAGGGAAACTTATAGCTCTGAACTCACACACTAAGAAAATAGAACGGGAACAAATAAACAGTTTTACACAACATTAAACCGACTAGAAACAGAAGAACAAACGAAATCCAAAGCCTAAAGGTGGGAGGAAATTAAACAAAAAGAAGGGCTATAAAGATAGCCAATATTTTGTCCCTAGCCCTTCAAGGTCAGTGAGACTCAGGACATAAGAG
Source organism: Myocastor coypus (assembly GCA_004027025.1). NCBI lineage: Eukaryota > Metazoa > Chordata > Mammalia > Rodentia > Myocastoridae > Myocastor > Myocastor coypus. Next base: position 19,494 of record PVJA010009425.1, read on the forward strand.
AATCTGTGCTATAACATCCTATAACTCAGTGGTTTCCCAAATTTTCTGTTCAAGGAGATTATGGGGCTATAGAGGAAAGGGATTGAAGATATACAGTGTACCTAAGGAGAGTCACCTAGAGAGAAAATATTCTCTAAAGCTTTCACAGAAAGCAAATTGATCAAGCAATGGCCGTGACTCATCCAGATGGCTGACACTGACAACAGTTCTACAAAGCACTGTACATGGTTTCAAGGTAAACCCTGAGGGGATCTGACTGACTTTGTGAGATACAAAAGTTACATGTTTTGTTATGAAGGTCTTGCTTTAACTTGCCCTTAACCACCCAGCAGAAAAATTTAACCACGAGGCATAAAATATAAAGCTAGATTAGAATGCTGAGCTTAAAAGGCTTAAATCAACCGCTTTCAACATTGCCAGTTTTGCCAACAACCCATTGTGATTATAGAACATTGGATTATGTATACAACTACTTTGTCTTAGTTCAATGAGAAAAAATTTTTGTACCAATAATGGTTAGAAAAATTATGACATCTACACACTGTGCTCTGTATAACCACTAGAAGGACAACAATATGCATTGTATCAAATCCTGGAAATGTACTACTAACATGTTTTGAAACTGTCACATTGTTATTTCTTATTAAATGCTATAAAAAAGAAGGAAATTATACTACAAAGCTATGGTGATAAAATCTGCATAGTACTAGAAAAAAGATTCAAAGATCAATGGAACAGAATAAATGATAAACAGCTCCAGACATGCTCAGCTAGCTTATCTTCAGAAAAAAGTTTTAAATGCATTGCCATAAGAAATATAAATCTCTTCAATAAATGATACTGGAAAAAATGGCTTTGTACGTGTCAAAGATTAAAATTTGATTCATATCTCTTGCCATATAGCCTATTAAATTTGAAACATCAAAGCTCTAAATATTAGAACAGAAACATTAAATCTGCTGGAAGATAGAATAGGTAAAACACTTGAAGACATTAGGGTAGGCAAACACTTTATGAATAAAGCCCCGATCTCACAGAAACTATCATAAAGAATCAACAACTATGATCTCATGTTATTAAAAAGATTTTGCACAGCAAGAGAAATCATAAACAGTGAAGAGACAAGCCACAGTGATAGGAAAAAATATGTCTGTCAACTGTTCCTCAGACAAAGGATTACTACCAAGAACATAGAAAGAACTCAAAATCCTCAGACCTCCCGAATTTAAAGGCCCAATCCAAAAATGTATATCTGAATGAATAAATATGTCCCAGATAAATAAATACAAACAGCAAATAAATGTATGAAAAAACTTAATATGTCTGTCATTCAGAGGATGCAAATTAAAACAAGACTGAAATTTGTTCTCATCTAGAAAAAGAATGGTTATTATCAATAAATAAACCAATAACAAATGTTCAATGGGCTTTAGAGGAAAAAAAAAAAAAAAAAAACCTTCTCCATTGTCGCTGGGTGGGTAGACTGGGACAACCTCTGTGGAAATCAAAATGGAGATTCTGAAAAAAAGAAAAAATACAGATTTGGAGGTCTATTTGAACCAAATATTCCTCGGCTGGTTATCTTCCCAGAACTGAAAACATCATACCACAGTGATATATATGTGTTCCCATGTTTCTAGCAACAAGATCTGTAATAGCTAAATCTTTAAAACAACCCAAATGCCTATCAACAGAGGAATTGATATAAAGAAGTCATCTTTTAATACAATGGAGTACTGCTCATCCATAAAGAAGAATAAACTTGAGATTTTTATAGGTAAATGGACACAACTTGAAATCTTCCTCAGATATGAAATAAACCAGACACAGGTGTGTAAATATCGTATTGTCTCCCCTATGTGAGAAGCTGAAAGAATAAGATCCAAAATTATACAATGGATATTATAAAATGAGAAGAAATTGTTCAGAAGAAAAAAAAAACTTGGATGAGAGAAGGAAGGGAGGCAAAAAAAGATCTATATATTATATATATATATTATATATATAATATATATATGTAAGATAGTTATATTACTGATCTATCTTAGTTCATTGAAAAGAAAGATTTGTGCTAATATTGCTTAGACAATTAAACGCCTATACCTTGCACTCTGAGTAACTGATTTAAAGATAACAGTATGCAATGTATTAAGTATTCTTATTCTCTTATTATCTTATTCTGAATCTCTTTCTTAAAAGTAAAATAAAAAGGTTCCCAATACTTTATATCTGAAAAATAGAAAAGATTCTTTGACAACACCTCAGAAATCAGCAAGATGCCATATCTCAGAGGCAAGGGTACAAGACTATAAAGTTTTGATTGATTTTAGAAGAAAGCTTCAGGGTACCACACTTAAGAAGGGTCATGAAGGAAGTTGGTCTTCTGGGATTCAGTTTACAGAGCTCAACCCTTGAGCCACCCAGAGGCCTCTGCAGCCATAGCTAAAGGGGGGGGCAGCTACTGTTGCATGGATGATGCTTGCATCATCCCTGGGGTGTTTGTTTTACCAACATGCAGAATGCAATATCAGAAGGGTCAGGAAGGCTTACCCCAACATTTAAGATGAATGCTTGGGAGGACAATCATCACTATGTCCCCAAGAAGGCATGAATGAATGAAAGAAAAGTCAAAGGCAGAAAGAAGAGCCATGGTAGATGGATGCAGCTAGTAGTGCTATAAGGGCAAGGTTGCCTGGTCCCTTTGCAGCTCGCATCGCACCAGTTCCTTCTCTGGGTGCTGGACACAGAATTACAGCATTTAATGTTTGCCCTACTGGGTTCTGGTCTTGCTGAGATCCCGTGCTTTTCTATCCTGCTATTTCTCTCCTTTGGAAGGAAATGCCAGTCTTCCAGCTGTGTTTCACTTTCTTTTTATGTTTACAGGGACTCTCATGTGGGAGGGTGCCTTGAGTCGTAGAGGAGATTGTGCGCTTGGACTTTTTAGCGATGTTAGAGCTGTTAAAACTTCAGCAATTCTTTGAGATAGACTAAACACACTTGGTATGAACAGGTGCACGAGTCTTTTTGGGGTCAGAGGTGGAATATTACAGCTTAGCTCAAGAAAGCTTCTTAACATTTTCATGTGCTCAGAAGTGTGGCTTTTGGAAGGTAACTAGATCATGGGAGTGCTAGAGTTGAATGTGCTGCTGCAGGCTAGAGCCTGGTCAAACAAGGCAGGCACTGGGAACTGTTGCATGTCATGAAGAAAACAAAGACCTAAAAGCAAAAAGAAAATTTGGAGCTCTTTATTAGCTAAGCTCAGAAGCCGCATTCCCCTGTGGGTCAGGTGAATGAAGGCCCCTGTTGAGGCGAAACAAAGAATGTAAAGGGAGACACCACAGGGCTGGGGGTGGAAAAAGGAAGGTGAGCCATAAAGTGTTCTTAACTGGGCCGTGGTGTTCTGGGCAGGCAGAAATGGAGGGGGGAGTCATCAAAGCGTTCCTGACTGGGCCAGGGTGTTTGCGGCATAGAGCATAGAGTCCTGGAAGCAAGCTGAAACAAAGCTACATGCGTAATCAGCCGGGCACAGATAGTCAAGTTGGCAGCACAGCTGTGCTTGGTACATCCCAGAACATCAGAAGTTGGGCGGGGGGAAGGGGGCCCACAGCTGGGTGCCTTCACATTTTAGATTTTGAGTTACAGGAAGGACGTTCGGCGCCTGAATGCCTGTAATTAGGGAGAGCATCAGTGACCAGGGTCGGGGTTCATAGAGAGAACAAGGATTTACAATGCAATAATCATAAAGTTTGTTACAGAGAAGGGTAACGGAGTCAGCTTTTAACGAGTTTCTGTTAGACAAAAGTAAGAGCATAATCCAGACTAAACAAAGGCAAGGGCATAGTTTATTTTGGGGCGGGAAGTCTTGTTTTAACTAGGGTAGGGGCTAAGCCAATTTTTAGTTTGAACGATGGAATACCTGGGGTCACATTTTGTCTCTAAGAGGCTTAGCACATTTCATGGTTTATGGTGGGGTGGAGTGAACCAAAGTTTAACTCTTAACCTGCTTCAAGCGAAGTGGTGGCAGCTTTACAAAGTGGCTAGCTTATGACATTAGGCCAGCTTATAACAGGAGCGTACTCTGAAAAGGTCCATCTCCTCCCCGCTCTTCCCTCTGCTCTCTGCTTCCTGACCACCAGCCTTCCTTTCCCCTACCCTGGCACCATGTGCTGCCTGCCCCGGAGCCAGCCAACAATGAACTGGAAACGTGAGCCAGAATAAATCTCTCCTCCTTTAAATTGTGGGTGTTGGCTATTGAATCTCAGCAATGAGGGAGTGACTAAGACAGTCTGTAAGCAATGTCATCCCTTGGTGATATTACACCCGAAGTCCAGCCCAAACAAATGCAGTGACCTCTCCTGACTCTTTTATCCCTGTGTGGCAGGCAGAGACCCAGAACCTGCATCCCCTGAAAGTCAGTGTGCCTCATGCCTGCGCTCTTCCAACCCAGCCCTGCAGAAGAAAAGGAGAGGGCAGAGTCAGAAAATGCTGCCACAAAACCCAGAGACCCGAGTCGGAGCTCACTTCAGACAGTGAATCTGGGGTTGCAAAGCATCTGCTCTTAATTTAGAAAAATCTGCACAATCTGTCACCAAGTGTGCAAGAACAATATTAGGCTCAAAGCCCTTGCCCCGGCCAGACTCCAGGTCACCTGCCTGAAAAGCCCCAATCTCAGGCAGATCCAAACTAGGACAGCATTTGAGAAAACAATGTAAGTTTGCTCTGCTGTTTAAATCAGTAAATATAAGTTTCAGAGGACATGCACTTCAACATCTAACCAGATTTGTCAATATTAAAAACCATTTTAGGATGAAATTATACTCTGGTGAGTATAATTGGAGGAGGCAGGACCCTATTTCTTTTTTGAAAATCATATTACTTGATTTTAAGGCATATCTGTGTTACTCTTATTAAACAATCCCTTGGCTAATACATACAAATGACTATGTATTATTGAACAAATATACAACTGGTTATATGTGACATATATAACTGGATATACATATTATTACAGCCTATTGAATTTATATATAATTGGACATATGTGATATATCCAATAGAATTTATATATAATATTATAATTGAATATATACCATTAGAAATATATAGTTGGATATACATATGTATACACATATATGTAATCAGATATGTCATGTTTGGTAATGTCACAATTTTGAAACAAAAGAGAGTCATATACAATTGAATAAATTTGGCTCTATTAAACACTGCTTTGGGGCATCCTGATAGCTCAGCAGACTAAAACGCCTGCTTGGGTAGAGCCCAGCAGCTGGGATTTGATCTCCGGTGCTACCCGCAGTGCACACTGAGCGATTGAGACTGGGTGTGGCAGTGCACACGTGTAATCCCAGCACTTTGGGAGGCTGAAAACAGGAGAATCACCACGAGTCCGATCTACATAGTGAGACCCTGGAAACCCTATCGACCCTGTCCTAAATACAGAACAAAAAAAAAAAAAAAAAAAGATTGAAAAAGTCCCTACTGCGCCAGGTCACTTTCCTCCTATATATCTTCTGCAGAACCCAAAAGGCCACTTATGCCAGCTTTATCTCTGTTTAAGTGCTGAAGCCAATGCTTGTTTACAACATGACGTCTTTGGTTTTCTTGCCTTTTCCTTCAAATTATTTTTTCCAAGGCTTGGCAAAATGCTTGTGCCGTGGCCTTTCCATCAATTATCATGATGTTCAGGGCATATTTTCTGGCTCTGTACTGAGAAACTGCATTATAAAGATCTCTTCTCTCTCTAATTTTTAAAAACTTGGAGTACAGCTGCTGAGTTCCAATATCCCAGACCAGGGCGAGACAGGAGGCCAGGGATCCCTATACCCTCCTGGTGAGAATGCGCATTCTCCCTGCCTTTCTGCATCCCACAGAGCTCCTCATAGCTCCCTGGCCCTGGGCACAGCAGGTTCCAGGGAGCGGGCCAGTGTTGACTTGCAAAGTCCGCCGAGAGGGGTAGGTGATCATTATGGTTTGTGTCTAGTTGTTCCCCCAAAGCCTCATGTAAATCTTAGGGCAGAGGGGCGGGGCCAGAGAGGTGTGAACAGTCAAACTGGCAGCACTTGCTCCGCCCACGCCACCTCAGCCTCCACCCCAGGCCTGCGGCCTCTCTCGGAGATGTGGAGTGGGTCATCCTGGATGCAGCGGAACCCCAGCCTCTCCTCCAGACCCCGTGGTGCTGGGTGTTGGAGACTGTGTCTGTGACTGAGGCCACCTCGGGCAGGGAGGAGATGTTGGGGGAATTCAGAGGCAGTGACCCTCTCTCCTGAGCAAATAAGGCTCTAGGTCTTGCTACGTAATTCATGCTGCTTTAAACCATGAATCTTCCAGTAAGTACAAGCTAAATAAACCTTTCTGGCTTTCATTTTAAGTGTGGGGTATTTGTCCCAGCCGTGAGAGAAGAGTAACGGGTACAGCAATCAAGTCCCACCTACTTTTGAGGAATCCGTCTCCTCCGTCCTGGCATTATGCTCCTCCCCCAGGCCCCTGTGCCTCCCCCTGTGCCTCCCCAGCATCAGCCCCTGACATCCAGATCCTTCAAGGGGAGCCATGGTAATTTTTTTAAAAAGGCCCAATTTGAGTGTTTCCTAGGTGCCTCCAGGGACTTTAAAGTAGTACATGCAGCTGGGCGTGGTGGCGCACGCCTGTAATCCCAGCACTCAGGAGGCTGAGGCAGGAGGATTGGTGTGAGTTCGAGACCAGCCTGGGCTACAAAAGTGAGCTCAAGGCCAGCCTCAACTGCATAGCGAGACCCTGTCTCAAAAAGACCAAAAATAAATAAATAAATAAATAAATAAATATAAATAAATTGATTGATTAATTAATTAATTAATTAAAGTAGTACATGCTTAATGAATGACTCAACCTTCACTAAGTCCTTTGCATCCACTTCCATTTAATCTGCCCAGCCCTCTTCTGGGGAAATGAGCAATCCAGTAACAGAAAAGTTGTCAGGGATCCCAGAGCCAATCGCAGGAGGGAAGCCATGCCACACACTAGGACTGCTCTTGTCATTATGACGCCACTTATCTCCTGTTATGGTTTCAGTCTAGTTGTCCCCCCCAAGCCTCATGCCATCATGGGATGGGGACTTCTAGAGTTTGAGAGTAACTCATGATCCACTGGGATTATGGGTGATCCAAGGTTGGGATTATGGGCCTTAGTGCTGCTGGGATCATGCGTATGAGTGATACACCAACCTGAGACAGAAAGTCAGGATGTAATGTAAGAGAGACAGAATCTCTCTGTGTAGCCATTGTTGCTGCTCTGCCACCATGAACTGGATCCCCTCTACCTTGTGCCACTCAGCCTTGGAGCCAGCTGAGTGTGGACTGAAACCTCCACTAACTGTGAGCTAAATAAACCTTTCCTTCCCTCATTTTGGGTGTTGGGTATTTGTCCCAGCAACAAAAGAAAAGTAACTGAGATGGCTCCTGAGGCCACACATAAATAAAGGTATAAACACCTCAGACAGTTAAGTGTGGCATTACTGTCTGGCCCAGAATTCTACTCCTAATCATATATCCCAGAGAAATGGAAGCATGTGTCAGTCAGAAATCTGCACGCTAATGTTCATAGCGGCACTACCTACAGCGACCGTGAAACAGAAATAACCCGAATCACGGAGTATACATTCAAGGGAATATCATCTAGCCATAAAGAGGGACGAAGCAGCAACACATGCCGCAGCAAGAACGAGCCTTGAAGCCATGTTTGCACTGGGGAGACAGTTTATGTGGGGCCAGGACGTGTCAGGGGAATCTCGCGTCACCTACTTCCTGTGAACCTGAAACCGCGCTAAACTTTGAATTCTTGCCAGCTGCAGCGGCATTTGCCTGTGATTCCAACCAGTGGGGAGGCAGAGGCAGAGAGGTGACAAATTTGAGGCCACCTGGGCACCTTAGCAAGATTGTCTTTAAAAATAAAAAGGAACTGGAAATTGCGCACAGTGTGCAGGACCCGGGTTCAGTCCCCAGTACATTTTTTTTAAATTTTTTTGCAAAGTCAGTAGTCTGCCACAAAGCTGCCATGACCTCATACACTGCTTGTGCGGCTTAAACAGTGGACATTTATTTTCTGACCACTCTAAATTTAGAAAATCAAAATCAAAGTGTCTGCAAAAACTGGTTTCTCCTAAGACCTTTCTCCTTAGTTTCTAGATGGCTGTCTTCTCCCTGTGTCTTTACATGAGCTTGCTCTGTCTTGGTCCCTGTTTTAATCCTCTCTCTCTCTCTCTCTCTCTCTCTCTCTCTCTCTCTCTCTCTCTTTGGAAGAAACATGGGTTCTGTTGTGGGTGTGGCTCAGTGGTACAGCACTTGCTTAACGCACATGAGGTCTTGTGTTTGCTTCCCACAAATAAACAAATACACATGGACATGCCTACTGTCTTAGTTACTTTTTACTCAATGCGGGGACAAATATCCCGCTCTCAAAATGATGGCAGGAAAGGTTTATTCAGCTCACAGTTTGTGAAGGTTTCAGATCACACTCCACTGGCTCCAAGGCAAATGGCAGCAGTTCTCAGCAGCAGAAAACAATGAAGAACTGAGGAGGAGCAATGGCTACAGAGTTCATCAAGCCTCTGTCTCCCAAATTCTGCACCGGTGCTCCACTGTGAAGACCCAAGTTCCTCCAAAGTGACACTGCTGCGAAGATCAAGCTCCTCCAACGACTAGGACTTCCCCAAGGAAGCCAGCCAGGGAAGCAGGCATGGCAGGGCCACACAAAGTCTTCCTCAATTCCCTTTACGTATTTTTGTGCTGAGTCATTCTGGGGTGGCCCATCTGGCCCTAGGGTGGAACCAATCACACTCCAGGACGGGACCAATCACTCCCAGGGCAGGCCCTCTGCATCCTGCAGGATGAGTTCCCCACAGCCCAGAACCAGCAGAGCAGATCGGGCCTAGCTTCCTCAAGTTGACACAATGTACCGACTACCACACCTACATACTTACATGCCGCTCACACTGAATTAGGATCCACTGCAGCGATCTCAGGGTAACTTGATTACCTCTTCAAAGGGCTTATCTCTGCTTACAGTCTGCTCCCAAGGCATTAAAGATTCCCACATAGGATTTGGGAGGCTACACTTCAGCCCATCCCAATCATATGATGCCTTTCACATGAAATGTCCAAAGCAAGCAAATCCATAGAGGCAGAAAGCAGATGAGAGATAACCAGGGAGACAGGAAAGTGATTACTTAATGGACACAAAGCTTCCTTTTGAGATGATGGAATGGTTTTGGAAGCTAGAGAGAGGTAGTAATTACACAGTATTACGAATGCAGTAAATGCCACTGGGTTGAAAACTTTGGATGGTTAATGTTGTTACATAAATTTCACCTTGAGAAGCAGGAAACAGAGGACAGACTCTAAACACACATATCCCTGGGACTCCCTTTCCTCCCTCCTTTCCTTTCCAGACCAGCAGCGCAGTCTCTGGTTCCTTCACCCACAGGAAGACAGGATTCTCAGGACATGGGTCCCCAGTTCTCCTAAACATGGCATAAGATGAAGTCAAGTCTTCCAAAGAGAGAAGGAAAATAATGGTCCCTCTTTCAAGAAGACAGAAATGAAACCAGTGCCCCAGGTAGAGGGTCAATCCAACAAGCAACGGCTATACATGAGATAGGCCAGGGGCAAGGTTTCCTTGTGTGCTCTGGGCTTTGTGTCAGTGCTTGCTGCAGGGAACCGCGAGCGTTACGGGCCAGGCCCTTCTGCTCTGAGAGGATGGTGGATGCCTGGGTTTTGCCTTAGGGCAGGGAGCCACAAAGCTGGGCTACTGAACTGGGGAACCCTGGCACTGGGTCGCTGCCTCCCTAAGGTTGCAGCCTGCATGCCGCTAATGTCTGTGTGGGACTCCAAAGCGTCCTGAGTTTCCTTCTCCCCTGTGCTTCTGACCATGTAGGGGTTGGCTTCTTTGTCTCCTCCCAACAGGGCTGGGGCTCCTCTATGGCAGGGACAGTGTCTCACATTTTACAGAGGCTTAGAGACCAGTAGGTAAGGTGTGCAGCTGAAGTAGAGCTAGAGGAAAGGAGGGAGAGAGACACTTAACAGGAAGCAGATGGCATGGTTAGAATCAATTGCTTTGAAACTGGGTTGCAATCATCCCAGGCCCAATTCCTAGGTGACCACACACTGGAGCCCTTCCAGGGACACTAGGACCAGAATGCACTAAGAGGCTTCAGGAAGCATGGGGCCTAGAAGAGCTACGCTCTTCATGTGTTTTGCTATCTTCACGCTAATGAACTTAATTTTCTTCCTCATATACTGTTTCTCCTCCCCCGATACACATGCGCACGTGTACACACACACACACACACACACACACACACACACACACACCATGAGTCTATATACTCTCCTGGACCTTTATAAGGCCTCTTGAAGTGAAATGGAGCTCACATGTCCTGGTGATGCCCTGCTGTACCCAACATATAGAATCTGGGTCAATGGCTTCCTGTCAAGACCCTGAGCAACCTCTCAGCGGTCCAAGCCTCAACTCTAACTTCCTTGGGAATCCTTCCCCTTCTCCCGACCTCAGCTTATGCTCCTGACCTCCTGCCTTCCTTGCAGAATGTTCATCTTCTGACATCACCACTTGGACTTCTCACAGGGCCTGGGACACCAGAGACAAGCACGACACCACTATCACCCCTGATAAAGTTGCTCCTGGTCCCAATTCTCAGCCCCCTACTTGTCTAGGTCCTGGGACCTCTCACACACATACTCTTCTCCATCCCTATATTCAATCACCTTGCCTAGCTCATTAGAACGTTCCCCCATTTCCATGTTCAACTCACCCTATCTCACTTAGAACCCCCAAAGTGGCTTTCCAACCCAAATCTTGCTTCCCTAGGCCCTAGCCCAGTGCAGCTAGAGCAACTTCAACATGATGGTCTGACCACAGCAACATCCCCCCTGGCATGACCAAATCCAAAGTCCCTTCCATCGTCTGCATCTTAGTTACTTTCCTCTTGCCAGGACACAATACTTGATGGCCACAAGCTAAAGGAGGAAAAGTTTATTTCTGCTCAAAGTTTATAGAAGTTTCAGTCCACTGAAAGCCCAACTCCAGCCCAGCTTCAGTCCACAGGAGGCTGGCTCGGAGGCAGCGTGGCATCAGAGAAGAGAAACAGTTCACGACGCAGAGGCAGGAAACAGAGAGTGACCAAGGCAAGAGAAAAGTACGCGTCCTTCCATGCTGAGCCTCCTTCTCTCAGTGGACTACATCCCCCAGCCTCACACCCAGCTATATATGCATGAGTGGGCCAGCCCAGAGATGCACTCTGCACGCCCATGATCCACTCACCTCCTCAAAGCAGGAGTCTAAGTATAAACCATAACAATCTGCATCCAGTCCCCCTAAGATGCCTCCTAACTGAAAGAAAGAGCAGTCCTTCCAACCCAATTGTTTTTTTATTCATTTTCTATGATGTTGAATTATCTTCAAACGTAGCCACGTGTTTTTTCCCGTGATTGTTCCACAAGTACCTTAGGATCTGGAATTGTGGAGGCAAGCCTGCTGCGTGCTAATTCACACCAAATTTGGAATTGCTTGCGTGGGAATTTTCTATAATTAAGATTTGTTTAGGTCGATCCATGTCTTAGGTTAGAATTTTTAAAATCTAGAAATGGGCTAACTAATGTTAAGAAATTACATGATCTTCTGGATATCTACATATAATGTGAAACTGGAATTTGACCCAAAGTATACTATAATTGGTTGCACTTTGGGTTTTTTGTTTGTTTGGCTGTTTCTCTTTGTTTTTGTTTTTTTTATGACTGGCCCACAGAAAACCCAGCTCAGTAAATAGCATGAAACCATTGTGACATCATAGATACTGCTTATTCTGAGTGGGAGCTTAAATTCGTCATGTCTTAGGCTAGTGTTGTTAATAAGTGCGGTAAGAATAAGAATATAAAAATCTGGTTTTACAGTATGTACTTCAGCATCTTTAAGAAATTAAAGAGACAATAGGGTTAACAATCTTTTTTTTTTTTCTTTTTTTTTTTTTTTTTCTTTTTTTGCAGGACCAGGGATTGAACTCAGGCCCTTGTGCTTGCCAGGCAAGCACTTATTCTACTGAGCTATCTCCCCAGACCTCAGGGTTAACAATCGCTCATGAAAAAATAGAAAAGGGAAAGAAAACAGGTTCAAGGAGAGAAGTCCTTGAACATTGCTGGAAATATAAAATGGTGCCACCTCTGTGGAAAGTAGTCTGATGGATATTAAACATAAAATTACCATATCGCCTATGAGTTCCACTCCCACATAGATACTCAAAAGAATGTAAACTAGAGACCTAAAAAGAGGCTTGTGGGCTGACGTTCATTACATTTCCATAATAAACAAATGGAAACAGCACAAACGTCCATGAATAGATGAACAAAAAACAAAAGGCAGTGTGTGTGTGTGTGTGTGTGTGTGTGTGTGTGTGTGTGTGTGTGTGAAGAGATATTATTCAGCCACAGAAAGGAATGAACCACAAAGATACTACATGTACCGGAGTGTTATTTTGCTACAGATGACAAACATTGTATGATTCCAGCTCTGTGACACAGCTAGAAGAGCAAATTTATACCAACAGAAACCAAGTTGCAATTACTAGAGGGGGAGGGAGGGGCTGGGAAGTCAATTCTTAATGGGACAGAGTTTCACTTTAGGACAATCAGTGCATCTCAGAGAAAGTTAGTGGTGGTATTTGTACAACATTGTGAATACAATCAATGCCACTGAATTGTACATGGAAATATTATTTCCTCGGCAAATTTTATGACATATATTTTTAAAGCACAATTAAAACAAAATTTGTGAACAGAGAAGAAGAGATCTAATGCAGTATTAAAAGGTTTCTGGGGGCTGACTGGAAAATGTTTGAGGAGTCTTGATTTATTCCCTGCTAACCTGCTTGTGATTTGAAATATGCTCATAGGCTACAAATACATTTGTAACTGTAGAATATAAATTTCTGTCCTATTACAACATTCAGAACTGTTCTCTATCTCCCTAATAAAAGAGAAAAGAATAATGAGTTTCCAGAGGAGAAATCTAGAGGATTTTGACCAAAACCCCTGAGTTTGTCTATATTCAGCTCTTGGTAGTCATCTCTTTCAGGCATGTGTGGAATTCTGTCTATGTCCCCAGGCCTGAACTTCAGTGACTTCTTTCTCCATGGAATGTGGCAGTTGTGAAAATACACGGTACAGGGGTGCCTAGTGCGGGAGGCACTGACATTTAGTACTTACAGAGCCGAGGCCATTGGTTTCTTCCCACTCCCAGCAGACAGACCCTTTGCAACGGCTCCGGTGACAACTTCCCTCTTACTCCTCCAACACGCGCTCGAACACACTGGAAGCTAGGAGCTTGTCAGCCCGGGGTTGCCATGTGGGGAGTTTCAATTTAGAGAACAAGACACAGTAGTTAAAGATAAACTGAGAGACAGCACCACCTGAAATGGTGAGGCCATTCCTGAGGCCAAGAGGCTGCATCTGAGCGAAGAGGGACTCGGTGGCTGAGCACACAATACTTGCTGTTGCCTGTGTGCAGAGCTACGGCGTTTCAGGGCCTCGCTACTCTGACATTATTCATTCCTAGTGGCAGCAAAATAATATGAAAGGAAGAAGAAGGGAGAGGAAAGGAGGCAAAGAAGAAAGGAAGGGAAAATAAGAGTAGATGAGAAAACTACAAATGAGCTCTTCTGAGACAGAGTAAAATGTGTGAAAGGGAACTTGAGAGAAGTGGAGGAATCGTAAATGTACAATGGCAATCGGAAGAAACCTGTGGTTTGGAATAATGAGGAGAATCAGACTTACTAAAGAACTATTGGCTAGCAGATTCAAGAGAAAATGCAGAGACCAAGCAGCCCTCAGTAGCGGGGAGGATAAAGAGAAAAGAGAAGAGAAGTGCACTGCAGAAGGGTTACACCTTTTTTAATCTCACAAGAGAAGCCCATGTGGGAGGAACGAAAATCTCCCTCAAAGCTACCTACCAATATTCTATACCTGAGTTCCCTGAAAACAGAAAATGTACTTTTTGCTAATGATATTTTCATCAGGTAAAGTCATGCAAATGCAGAAACAGTAGCTGGGGGTATATTCATTTGCCACTATAACAAAGTCTTAATAAATTTTGGGCCTTAAAGCAATATAAAATTTATTATCTTGTAGTTCTAGAGGTCAGAACTATAGAATGGGTCTCTCAAAATCAAAATGAAAGGCTTGTAGACAGAATTCTTTGCCTTCTCTTTTCCTCTTCCTGGGGACATCTGAACACCCTGGCTTATGACACTGCTGTCATAAGTGTCTAAAGCCAGCGGCATAGCATCATCGGTATTACTAACTCTGACTTCTCTTCTACCTCCTTCCTCTACTCTTGTACACCTAAAGACTGTGGATACACTGACCCATCCAGGTAATCCAAGATGCTCGCTGAGTCAAAAGTCACCTGATAAACAGTACCAACTCCACCTGCAGCTGTAACTTCCCTTTTCTATATGTCATAGGGGTCCACAGGCTCTACAAACTTGAATGTGGATATATTGGGAGAGGGACATGATGCTCCTTCTGACAGTGGAGACCACATACGATACATAGTTAATGCCATCTTGAGAAAATACCTAAAGAGTAGTTTGGGAAGTGCAGTTGGGCTGTGCCACAGGCTAAAGGGATGTACAGGCAAAGGCTGTGATGTGTGGCCCAACTGAGTCTCCACCTGAGAGAAAAATTGACCTCTCAAGTGTGGCAACCTGTTGTCTCTCCCCACAGCTCTAGTCAGACCTGCGTCAAGTGATAAATCATACAGCTACAGATCCAAGGCACATGGCCTAGGCAGATTGACTCTTTAGATTCACGGCCTGGAAATAAATCTCAAGTTTTCCTCAGTCAATTCTGGAGAAAGAGTTGCTCACTTTCCTGGAGTTCCACATAGAGAAAGAATAGGGAATCCCAGTGTTCAAATTAGGACCCTATCTGCATGTCTCTCCATTGGTTTGGCCCATCCAGGAGCCTGGAGTTTATCAGTAGCCAACAGTAAGTCTTACCACGGACCCACTCATGAAGATGAAGAAATAAAAGCACAATGAGATCGAGGATATTATCTACAGTCACCTGACTTGTAAGTGGCGAAATTGAGATCAGATTTATCTAACCACCAAATTTTACTTTCTTACCCAGTAAACATTTAAATGTTACTATGTTTCTGATGTTATATCTGAGTATACACAAGTGTAAGACTCAATATCTACTTTCAATTTTTAAAAGACACTGGCATGGAGACAGATAATTAGATAAAGCACCATAGGTATTTGTAGGTGGAAAAGGCTAGAAAACTACAGGCTCTTGCAGGAATGACAACTAACCTTGACTTATTCTCATCTTTAAAGGATCTTGGGACCATATTGTTACTGAGCATGGCTGCAGTTCACTTTGGGGAAGCTGTGGACCTCATCTTGAGCATCAGCTCTTGGCTGTGGAAGGAAGGATGGTGCACAGCTCAGTTTCTTGGAGAAGCTTGTTGTGTTAGCTTTCCTGGCAGAAATTCAGCTTTCTCCATCATCAGAGTTGCTAGAGACATTGCTGTTCTTGAGAATGGCTGTGATAACTTTTCAGGGAAGCTCTGGTTCTTACTTTGAGCGTTACTTCCTGGCTCCAGCTATGATTGCTCAGCCTGCTGGCAAGGGTCCTTCATCACACTGGCACAGACTTCCTACCTGTCATCAAATCTTTGAAAATATGTGCCCTGTACTGTGTTATTCCTCTTGCAAAACCTCAAACCACGACAGATAGTAAGGATGAGAAAATGGAGACATTTGTGATGACACAGAGATTTTTGATGGAAAGAGATGCCAGTCAGTGAGATATCAAAAACAAAGGCTATTTGGGACAAACTCGGGTAAGTTTGATGCAAAGCCATTGGCAGAAAACATTTAGTCTCTTTAACCTTGGATATGTTGCTTAATTTCCCCATACTCTGTTCTCCTTTCCTCAAATGGAAATGAATTTCCTCTGGATTTCTTGGGAGACTGAAGTGAAATGGCATGTGAGTACCAATTTAATAGCCCCTGAAATAGAGAGAGTATGGTTATAAGATAAAAATGTCATTAAATTTAGCCAAAAAAAAAAAAAAAAAAAAGTAAATAAGAGTCCTGTCTCACTTCTGTTCTTTCTCCTTTGGTGGAAAATCCACGTTCAGAGTTTTCAGGTCCGCGTTGTGATTCAGAACCTTGGACAGGAACCACGCAGACCAGCCCCACTCTCCAAGGTTGAAGAGCACAATTGACTTTTGAGAAGTTAACAGTGAATTTACATAATGGTCTATAATGTCACTCTGTCCCTGTCCCTGGCCTGGCCTCTGTGCTTAAGTGCACAACTCAGGGTACTCACTTCAACAACAAAATGTCTGATGAAAATGAAAAATGACAAGAAAATTCACTGGCTCTCAACACTCAAGGTGCTTTTTATGCTCCGACCTTATTCCCACTAGGCCGTGTCTAAAACAAATGGACAAGCTCACCTGGTGACCATATTCCAAGAAGGAGCCATTAAACTGGCCAGTTCAAATTCAATACTATCCATTTTCTCTAAGGACTAGATTCTCAGGCCCAATTTACAGAATAAGAAAACAAAAGTCTGAGGAGAAATGACTTCGCCAAGGTCACAGAGAGCAGAAGCCACAAGACTCAGCCAAGGGCCTGAGACTGTGGGTCCCCCACCCATTTCCTGTACAGGCACATTCATTAATTTGATGATTTTAGTGCATTTGTGTTTGGCACTGGCTCTGTCTATTGCTAAGCATCACACAAGGAAGTGGTTAGATATCACCTGCGGGGAAAGGCTTAATCAAAAATAATACCATGCTGGAATGAGCAGAGACAGAACTGAGGTCCAGATCTGCCTCTGCCTGCTGGTGTGAACCTGAACAAAATAATTCCACTCACTAACCCTGTTTCCTCATCAGTAAGAAGGATATGTTAAGCACACTTAGCCCTAGAGTTGTTTCAAGTATTAAATAACACCATGTACATGAAACATCTCGTGCACTGCCTGGAATATAAGTGCCAACCAATAGGCATTTGTTACATAAAAGTCAATAAGGAAAAGTTTCATAGAGAAGAGAACTTTTGGGCCTTGGTGATACTGTGAAGAGTGACTGTTTTATATACAACTACAATGTCAGACAAGCAACTTCAACATCCAATATATATGAACAATTATTTTCTGCTAAATCTCAGAAACCTCTGGAGAGGAATATGTGGGTAATTGAACAACTCAGATCATCACCCCAGAAATAGAGCAACCCTGGCTTATCTAAGGAAGAAATACTTCTCTAAAGGAAGAGAGGATAGATAACACAGATCTCCAGAGAGCCTTTCTTCCCCCAAAAGTCTGTGTTTCTACTAAAGCTACAGGCTCTAGGACTTCATATAGCACTTATGCCTTGGCCTGAACATAGAAAATACTTGGAACATAGTGTCACCTCCATCATGTACAAGCCAGGCAAGAAAACACAGACTAATTTTGAAGAGGTGACAGCAACATTGTCACAAGAACAATTGGCCTATGTAACCTTGATCATCCCAACATGAATGTTGCGCATATGTTATTACCATGCCCATGCCCATGCCCATGCCCTGTCCTCTTCTTAAAGGCTGGGGCTCTAATGATTAACTAACTCCTGGGTTCTGTCCTCGAGAAGGTTCTAGTCGGGTGGGAACGGCAGTGTGTTATCGATAGCGTTGCTGCTCAAAATAGCCACAGCTTCTCATCCTAAGAGGACAGAAATCTTGAGTATATTGGCTCACTTTTCCAATAAAATATAAACAAAAGTTCCATTACAGAAAAAGCTTTAACATTGTTATGTGGTTTCCATAAATGTATTTCTTGTCTTCCCCAAGATCAACAGTGTCCTATTTAGAAATGCTCCTGCAATAACATTTACATGAAACAGAATTATAACTGTTCTCTGAGAAACATAAAACATGGGTAATAAAGTATCATTTACTGTAAGGTATTGATATTTAGGGATTATTTATTTACTAAAGTATAACCTCTTCTGACTAGTATAGAAGTTGGTACTAAAAGTGGAGTGATGAAAATCACACACAATACAAAGAATATGTAGCATTAACTTCAGAACTAAAGAGGGACCACAGGGTAAAAAACCTCACTGGAGACTGGAAAGAACATGCCAATGGGATGAGGTCATTAACCGTTTAGTAAAACTTGTGTTATAATAAACCTAAAGCCATGGCAAACGCTATGCAAATGAGTTTGTGAATTTAGGCAAACAGCTTCATAAATATGACATTCATAGCTTCTTTAGTTGCTATTAGTTGCACCTGAAAAAATTAGCTCAATAAAGAGATTAGCTCAGAAAATATTTAGCCAGATTAAAAGAAAAAAAAAAAAAAAAGAGTCTGGAAATTCTAGCATTTGAAATGCTTTTCATTTTCAGTCAGTAATAAATAAAACTTACAAATCCAAGTAGCAATAGCTGATTTGGTAAAGGCCACATAAAAACGATGGTCATGGCAGTTTTTGTGCAAAGCCCTGAATTCACTAAGAGGGCACCCAGTCATTCCTTTCTGTTGCAATGGGTAGGAAAATGGGATTGAGAATATGGCTTTCTACAAATATCGCATGTTTTTCCTGATACATGAAAGCTAAAGAAGATGAAAGAAGGGAGACTACTATTAGATGAGAAGAAAATGAAAGGGAGGGAAGAGGGCGGGGTACACAGTAGGAACAAAACATGAAGTTTGAAATACTCCCCCCACAAAAAATGTGAACTCTAAGGAGGAGGGAGTCAGGGGGAGGGAAAGGGGATCCGAAAAAGATCAAAGTCTATCTTACACACATACAAATCCACCAAAATAAAACCCATTAGTCTGCATAATAAAAAAGAAGAAAACCCAGAAGATAGCTTTTCTACAAAAGTCTGAAACCCTCAGAGTAATTGCAATTAAGACAAGAGGGGGTGAGCCAGGAATTTAGCTCAGAAGCACAGCACCTGCCTGCCAAGTGAGAGGTCCTGAGTTTGATACCTGGTGCCACCACCTCCCACCAAAAGAAAAAAGGAGAGAGATGTCTAAAAATAGTTTGTAGCACTGGCTACAATTTTGAGAGAATTCTGCTATCCAGGAACTAACACAACTAAAAGCTACCACCTTATGCTGAAGGACACTGGTCTTGTCCAACATTCAAAACATTCAGCCAACCTTTCAAGAGCATGAATCTGGCTTAGAAAGGTTTCCCGACACATTTTTGAAAGTAACTAAAGAGAACAATGAAAAAGGAAGGACTTTCCAGAAAGGAGAGAACAAAGCCATAATGAACACTGGATGAGGACATGTTCCCAGGGATCAGAGCCAGAACCTCAGTCAAAGGACAGTCCTCACCCATAAGGAAGTGAGTCCACATACCATTTGCCCCCAAGAGAGAATTTCCGTGGAGCTGTGACAGCTGTGCTCGCTGCAGTCTCCCTGTCCCTTTTCAGTCCCTGTGTGCTGCAGCTGTGAGGAGCAGAGGCATTCTTTTCAGTCCACAGCTCACCAGCCCCAAAGGATCGACGTGCAGACCTGGTACCCAGGCTTTCACAGGACCCTCAACTTGGAGCATGATGCAGCAAGTGGAAGAAATTAAAACTTGTCTCCCTTAAGAAACAAGTGGATCCAAAAGGGAAGAAAGTGAAAGCTCATGACAGAGAAGGAAGACTGAGGTAGGATGTTATCGTTCAAAATATCCCCTGCTCTGCCCTGAAGGAAGACTACCTTCGCACTCCCTGCCATGTGGTTAGTCGTATAACTTGCCATGGCCAACGAAATGCGAACAGAACGGTGTGTGCCTCTTTCAACTCAAAGCTACAAAAGCCACTGGGCAGCACACTCCTTGTCCCTTTGTTCCCCCATATGACCAGCACTGACTTATGTAGAGGCTCCTTCTTTAGCCAGATCCCAAAAGGATGACAGGGGCAAAGCTAAGCTAAGCTTCGATGAATGTAGAGTGAGACAAAGTATACTATTCATAAATCACCAAGGATCTGGGGGTGTTGGTTTCTGGAGCAGAGGCATAGAAACAATAAGCGTCAGAGAAATTAGAAAGGTTCTAGAACAGATTAGTAGATCAAGTGTCATAGAAAACCTGTGGAGGCAGAGAAAGATCCCGCTAAGAGAATTAGAGACATCTGGGGGAGGGGGCATTTGAGCTTGAGTAGGAAAGGGTAATAGGATTCGGATATATGGCCACAGAAAAAGGCAAATCTCTACCACTGGGGGACAATTCAGGGCTTGGATTCGTGCATGAGGACACAGCTCGTACACACACTTTCTCAAGGCACAGGTCCCAAGGTGTATTTCTGGGGGTCCTTAAATTATTATTATTATTATTATTATTATTATTATTATTATTATTATTATTATTATTATTATGGCTGGTTCAGGCTGTCCTGGGGGAGGGGCTGGCACAGCATGCAGTGCCAGGGATCAAAGCGCAGCCCCTGCGGCCTCCCAAGCTTTCCTAAGCAAGTGCTTTAGACCACTGAGCCATCCCACCAGCCCCCAGGTCTCTCTTAGTCCACCCTTGCAGTACCTAATGTTTTCTTGTGCGGAGCCCATCCCTGCACATGGCGCATACTAATTCCCACTTTCCTCCCCTCCCTCCATTGACCCATTTCTCGCTCCACTCCCCATGTGAAAAACATCTCTCCCCCTAGCTCCAGTTATTTGTTTATTTTACTTTTATTATAATTTGCGCTGTTTATATGAAGGTAACTGTGCACTATTCAGTCCGTGCATCTGGTTTATCTCACAAATATGGCCGCAAGGTACATCCATTTTCCTAAAAATGGCCCAAGTTTATCTTTCTTTATGGCAGAGTACTACTCCATTGTGTGTAAATCCCACATTTTCTTTATCCATTCATCTGCATATGAATGTAGAGGCTGGTTCTAGAATGTAGGTCTTGGCTATTCTGCTGCTGTAAACATGGGCATGCATGTATCACTGTGATATGATGTTTTTAACTCTTGTGGGTGGAAACCTAGAAGGGAAATAGCTGAGCCAAGTGGAATTTCTAGTTTTAGTTTTTTTAAGGATCTCTATACTGATTTCCAAGTGGTTGTACTGGTTTACACAACATTCCCCAAAACAAAGCCGGGCGTGGTGGCTCACGCCTGTAATCCCAGCACTTGGGAAGCTGAGGCAGGAGGATCGTTGTGAGTTCGAGACCAGCCTGGGCTACAAAAGTGAGCCCAAAGCCAGCCTGAACTGCACAGTGAGACCCTGTCTCAAAAAGCAAAAAAAAAAAAAAATTCCCAAAAACAATGTAGAAGAGGTCCTTTTTCCTCACAGCCTTGCTAGCACCTGTCATTATTTGATTTTTTTAATGATGGATATTCTCTTGGGGGTAAGATCAAATTTCCATGACTGTCTTAGTTACATTTTCATGGCCGGAACAGAGACAAAATGCAACATCCTCAAGTTAAGAGGAAATGTTTATTGGAAGGCATAAGCACTCATGGCAGGTGGGATGGATGGATGGATAGATAGATAGATAGATAGATAGATAGATAGCCAGATCCAGGCCACACCCACAGTGACCCATCTCTTCCCATCATGTTTCATTTCTTATCTTCACACCCAGCTCTAAACCCATCCATGGACTAATTCAGTTATTGCATACCCATGGCACAGTGTCACCCATGATCCAATATCACATACTTATGACTGAGTGGTTCCCAGAAAACCTCATCTATGAGCACAGAAGCTTTTGGAGTGACACCTAGATATAAGCCACAAGCGATCATTTAAGAAAAAAGAAAATAGGGCCCGGCAGGATGGCTCAGTGGTCTAAAGCCCCTGCTTGGGAAAGCTTGGGCGGCTTCAGGGACCGCGGTTCGATCCCGGGCACCACATGCTGCACCAGCCCTGCCCTTGGGGTGGGCTGAGCCGGCCATAAAAATAAGTGAAGCAAGAAAAAAATAAAATAAAAAATTTAAAAAAACAAAAATAAAACATCATTTGAAACAAAATAATAAATAATTGCCCTACGTCTTTTTGATGGCCACCTTTGAGTACTTGTGTTGTCTTTTGATTTAAGTTGTCTCATTCAAAGAGCAACTGAAGAGATAGCATTTAGATCTTAAAGCTATGGTCTAGAAGTATATTTATAAGTGTCAGTGAGCTTCTGAGTTTAAGAAGCACTAATTTAGACCAAATCAAACCAAAGAGAAAGCCACTGCAACAGAACATCCAGAAAGAAACAATCAGCATGGCCAGAGAGTTGTAAGAGTGTCAGAGGGTGAAGACCTGCGAGACAAGGCTGGGGATATAGTTTTCCAATTTACAGCTTCAGCTACAACTTAGAAACAATCTCTGTCCTCCAAATAATAAAAAGAAAAAACTATCACACCACATGGGTGCAACAGTCAGGGAGAGGCTGGGTGTGGCTTCCGTGGCAACAAACAACAGAGGTTTGCTTTCCCCCCGAACGTGTGCATTAGTTAGCTGCATCCCTGCTCCTCTTGCCTTTCCTCCAGGCCTCAGGTTAGGGGAGCACCCTCTGTCAGCCTCAGGGGAGAGGGGATGAGCCTGTCTCTATGTAGTTCAGACTGGCCTTGAACTCACAGAAATCTTGCTGCCTCAGCCTCCCAAGTTTTGGGATTAGAGACATTGTCAGTAGCACTTCACTTCCTGTCTTGACATGTGCAAGCTTCCGTCCGCCATGCCCTGAACTGTTGGCCGTCTGCCATGCCTCCCCACCTGGGAGCCGGCCAACTACGGCTGAAACCTCTCCATACAAATTGTGCATCAAGATAAACCTCTCCTCCTTTAACTTGCAGGTATCAGGTATTTGGTCCCAAGAAGGAAAAAATAATTAATATAGTCTACCATACAACATGGTCTAGAATTCAGGGATAGGCCTCAAGCGTGCACCCGTATAACCACCCAAATTCACGCAGGATTTCATCTTTCCTCCCAGAGTCAGGAAATCACCAAAGGGAAGGGAAAGCTGAGCTGTGGCATGGCTTCCGCTAGCCCAGTTCCTGGCTGTGAGCGTAGCAAGCCCACCAAGGTCTCTTCAGAATAAATGAATAAATAAACATTGCTCTGAAATCTTTAAATGGATAGAAGAGTTTAATTATAATAATTTAATTTTCAGAAGCAAAAGATTCTTTTATACAATTACAGTGAGGCAACTTTTAATTAACTTTGGAAATTTTCTTTTGCTTAGAAAATCTAATTAAAATACTTAAAGAACCATCAACATAACGCAAGATTCATGAGGGGGATAGAAATCATATCAGGAAGGTGCGTAGAGATGTCCGTAGGGAGTTGCCTCAATTCCCCAAGGTGTTCAGCACTTCCCAACCTTCCCTGCACCCATGGGATGGCACAGAAAAATGGTACCCACATAGCTCACTGGGATCCTGTAAGCAAAGAGATCTCTCAATAGTTCTGTCTTTCCATTTTTTCTACTTTAGGGTCTTCCCATCTATCTCTGATGTAGGGAATACGTTAAAGAAGGCAGTGGTTAAATATGAGGGTCAGAGCAAATTTTAGAACACAAGGAAACACCATAAATGGGCCTCTCCTGGGAGGGGAAGTAAGAGTGTGTATCTGCTTAATTTCAGACTTCTGTACCCCTAAGGTGTGCCCCCAGGGATTAGAACAAGGTCTCAACCACAGTGATTCTCAGAGGATTGTCTCTGGTCTTCCTGCCTTGGCATCATTAGGATGCATTGCAGATCCTCCAGCCCAATCCCAGGTCCAGGTTCTGGGCATGCTAGCCAGGTGCTGAGTACACATGTTAAAGTCTGAAAACCTGGTGTGGGTCCATCCATTTCCAAGTACAATCCGCCAGGGGTCTGATTCAGCCTTTCTTGGAGAGCTGATTTGGAAAATAGATCCTGCCTCAGTCAAGGCTCACTAGAGAAACAGTAACAAAACATACGTAAATACATAAAGGTTCACAATAGGCTTAGAGAGTCAGGTGTGCAAGAGTGAAGAAAGGCCACCCACGTGCTGGAGGCCTGAAGGATTCCAGTCAAAGGTCAAAGGCCTGCAGCTCACTGTAGAGTCCATATCAGGAGACCAGAGGGTCTGCAGTGGGAGACTGAAGAGTGAACTGTGAGGCTAAAGAGTGCGCTGGCAGCCAGGAGAGAGGCGGCAAAGGCAAGGACAACGGCCAAGACTGGAGCTCCCTTGTAGAAATAGGAGTGAGCTTCCTGCTTCTTTCCCTTTTTGTTCCATTCAGGCTGCAGGCCTATTGGTTGGGGCCACTCACACCCCGGAAGTATCTTCAGTCTTCAGGACACTCATACTCAGAACTGCGCTAAGCGATCCTCTGGGAGTATCAGGCTGACACAACAGTTCACTATCACTGGTCCCCAAGTCGTAACCCAGATCCGGGGAATCGGGCCAGCTGGAGATGTGGCTGCATTCCCAACCAGCTCCCGAGAGCCTGATGCCTGCTAGAGTTTGGAAAGTACCAGCTCACTCCAAAGGGCTTGGAGCTGGAAGCCAGCTGCCCTGGCCCTATAAATCTGAACTCCTCTGCTAAAGGTAGCACTGTCATCCCAGGCTGCTTCCACCAAAATCAGTGCAGTGGGCATAGACCAACATGGTCACCTGGCTTCACCACCACCGGGCTACAAGACTTCAGGTAAATGGGTCAGTTCTTTCTGGACTCTTTCTCCACTTTCTGGGCAAGCAAGCAGAGAGTTACAAGATGTGCAGGATCACTGGCTTTTTAGGAAATGTTTGTGACTTCCTAGGGTCCTGGCATCTGTCATTTGCAAGAACTGCCCTCTAGTTGGAAGTCACCCTTCAGGATGACAGCAGGTAAAAGCAAGAGGGGGCTCTGGCAAGGGTAATTTTATGCCCATCTCGGGGTCCTTGAGAAGAGGGGGAGGGGACGGCGAGGTGTCCCTGTGCCACAAATCAAGCCTGTGGCTTTTAAAAATGTTTATGAGTATATGTTTACAATGCATCATGATGACATCCATTGTGGGGAGCTGGTGCCTGTACACAAAATCGTCTTAAATTTATTTATTTTTGTTTTATCAAGATAATTATTATAAACTGGGTGTGGTGGCATACGCTTGTAATCCCAGCACTTGGGAGTCTGAGCCAGGAGGATCAGTTCGAGTTCAAGACCAGCCTGGGCTACAAAAGTAAGCCCAAGGCCAGCCTGAACTGCATAGCAAGATCCTGTCTCAAAAAGACTTTTTAAAAAAAGATAATTATTATAAGTTCAGATTAACAGGGAGACTAACACAAAAATATACATACAGAGCAAATAAAACAATTATGCTAAATCAAGGTACATTTTCAGATGCGCTGGCTATGGGTTTCTCCTAAGTTCCTTCCGAAATTCTAAAATCAAGACAAAAAAAGAGAATTCAGGCTCCAAATTCCTCCATCTACCTGGCCTTCTACCTGTCCACCAGGTGTTCCAAATATAACCAGCTGACCCACATTCTGGAACCCAAGAGCCTCCTTCAGGCCTGGGCGGACAGAGCAGCCTGGGAAGAACTTTAAGGTTACACTGACCCCCTGTGGAAGTCAGAGGCGGCAGCTGCAGCGCCCACCTCAACCTGGCCTCCACCTCCTCTCACCAGACCCCCATCCCATCCTGATGGCAGCCGCCCCGCTCCCCAGGAGGGCTGCTGTCCACCAGCTGCCACCTCGGAGGCAGAAACTGCTGGGAGAATCTGCCCATCTGCCCGGATGCTGGAGACCGTCCGCCAAGGTCACACAAAGACAGAGGGAGGGGAGCATTCTTTGCACCCTAGCCTGCTGTCACCCCGCAGAGAACAACCATATCTCGCTGCACAGTCGCCCTCGCCCGGGTGCAGCCTCTGCTCTGCTCACAGATCTGTCTTTGTAGCCTGCAGGATGAAGTTCAGACCCTGTCCTGACTTCCAGGCCTTCGGGCTGGGGCCTTAACCCCGCCTCTCCCCACCTCTCTTGCATTCAGAGAGGCCAGGCGGGGACACTGCTCCCGTGTCCTACAGCACCCTGTGCAGGCTGTGGGTGCTGTGCAGGCTGCTCTTCCACCTCAAGGCTGCCCTAGTCTCTCCCGCTCACCCAGGTCGGCCCCAGACCTACGCTCTTCCCGAGCCTCCGCTGCCCCTGTGATCCGAGTCCGCGCCAGCTCCTGCCGCTGCCAGATGTGTGAGAAACCCCCTGCCATATCAGAGCCTCGGAGTGGAGATGCCAATGCCAGCTGCTCCCAACCGAGCCCAGCTCTGAGGCTGGGTAGATGTGAACAGAAGGGAGACTGTGGACCACACAGGCCCTCCGCCCCTGTTACCTGACACTGCTGCTTCTGCCTTGTGTCACATGGAGGGGCCTGGCCTAGCACTCTGGGGCCCTACTCGGTGTTGAATGTTAGAGGCGACGCCATGTCCACAAAGAGCCCCTGCTGATGAAGGAGCCAGAAGCCTAAGGATGGAAGTTCTGGTGGGTGGAGGTGAGAGGGGGAAAGAGGCAGAGAGCAGGGCCGTGGACCAGGCCCTGAGGCTGAGAGGACTTCCTGGAAGAGGTGACATCCGACCAGGGACTTGAGGACGGAGGTGACTGGGCCAGGGGAAGGCCAGGCGGGTTAGCGGGAGAGCAGACTTCTCGGTGGGAGAGGTTGGGAGACGCAGGCGCACAGGCGGCAAGTGAGGCCAGAGGGGCCCGGGAGGGGCCGACTCCCAAATGCGCCCTGTGGGAAACCTGAAGACTATGAGCTGGGCAGCACTGTTCCAGCAGCGGGCTGCAGAGCCAATGGGGTTCAGAGGAGGAGGCAGGGGCGGGGCCTGACGAGCAGTCTTCCCAAACACACTCCCCATGGGCTCCGTTCTGCTCTGCGAGAAAATCTCACCCCAGGCCGCAAAAGTAAAAGTCCACAAGATGAGCGGACCCCAAGTACACTCTGACTCCAGTGCCCGGGGAACTTCAGACACAGTGCCTGTGCAGGTCATTTGCCTGGGAGGAGCAAAATCCCGCCACAGTGGTGACCGAGTGAGTATCTGGCAGCCTCATCTGTGGCCTGGAGCTTTCAGGGTGCTGGAATCGGGCTGGCAGTGGCACCATTTGCCAAGCTCTGCCTGTGACAGGCTCCAGGAGACTCACTAGCTCACTGCGTGACGACCCGGCCAAGGCCGGGTCATCTGCCAGGGTTAACTCCTGAGCCCTTGGGTGACTCAGGAGGCAGGGGACAGTAACAGGACATCCAAGAGGCAGCCTCCATCGTATCTTCTCTTCTGCTACCTCATAGACCCTTAGCTCCTGAGAGTTTCCCAACCATTTGCAAACTGCTGGGAAATGTGTGTGTGCGTTCTCAGGCATGCATATATTCATAACTGCGTTGGAGCATATTGCGTGTTGTCTCTGGAGATTTTATGGGGGATTCCTTTTCCTCCCCTCCCCCACCCCCCCTCCCCCATTCTAGGGATTGAACCCAGGGCCTTCACAAGTTATATCCACAACTGTTTTCTTCCCACACACACACACCCTCCTCCTCCTCTTCCTCCTCCTTCTCTTCCTCCTCCTTCTTCTCCCCCTCCTCCTTCTACTCACTAAATTACTTAGACTGGGCTCAAACTTGGCAATCTTCCTGCCTCAGCCTCCCCAAAGACTAGGATTATAGGCAGCTGACCCACATATTTTTATAGATACACCGTCTGCACATTCCAGCATGTGGGTGATACGCACCTGTTCGAGGCACTTGCATGGAGATCCATGCTTGTATGCAGTGAAGGGGGTGCCAGTTAACCCCCTCAAAGTCTCCTGGAGCCTGTCACAGGCAGAAACACAGGATAGGTGAGAGGGCTCCGGGCAGGCAAAGGAGAGGGCTTGCCTCATGTCAGGCCCTGCCCTCGGCCCCCGACCAGTTGTTGCCCCATCCCATCCTCTCCAGAAGCCAGAGAGGAAGCGAGCCCATTGGGCACCATTTCCCAAACCCGGAAGCCGAGGTCTGGGGAGTGTATGTAACCCACTCACACTCCCCACATTCCCAGGAACTTTCCCCCGCTGTCATTCTGCAGCCAGGTGAACTCAGCAGTGTCTGCTCGCAGCGGCCTCCACTGCAAAGTAGGCATGACGAGCCCCACCTGGAGAGGAGCCAGAGCCAAGGAGCCAGCACACCCAGCCCAGTGCCCTGCCCTGGGCCTGCAGCCCCTGTGCACAAAGAAAACATCGTGATGGGTGTTGCTCACCACAGCTAGGGAGAGCTGTGTCCTGAGCCCCAGATGGAGTAGCTGTGTCAGCCTCTCTCAGGAACAGCCTGAAAGAACACACCATGCAGACCTCTTGAGATTCGACTCCTTGGGGCTAAGTGTTCTGTGTGAACATTTTGGTGGACATCCTTGCTCATGGGCTCTTCTGCAGCTTAGGGATACGCCTTTCCCTTTTAGATCTGGCTGCTGGGAGGCTCAGAGCCAAGCATACGCTGGTCATCCTGCCCTCTCTTTCCCAGCCCATGCTGAGCGGGACACATGTGGAAGCTCTTCGTGCACAAATGCAGATGACTTATATTACCAAACCCCTGTACCTGAAGCCCTGCTTTCTTTATTCTCTTTCCCCTAAATAAAAACACACCCATACGGACCTCTTGGAATTCGACTCCTCGGGGCTCTGTTCTGTGTGAACGTTTTGGTGAACACCCTTCCAGATGGGCATAAAATGAGAGGATCATTGTATAAAACACGAGATGGTGTAATTGACTCAACTCTACGGCACGGATGGCTTTTCACACCAATGAATATAAATCCACATGACTGTGCAGTGCTCTGTAACACGGATTAGCATAATTTATTTAGCCAGATTCCTCTTTCTACATGTTTAGGGCCTTTTTCATTTTGGGTAATTATAAAGCAAGCAGCCGTGGAATTCCTGGTCCAATCATTCTTCCAATTGGTGTGATATTCTTCCTACCAAAACACAAAAAATCCTTGAAAACGGTCCCTCACCTTTGTGTTTTATTTAGTGATATTTATCTTTGTGTTTTGCGAATGGCTGGCTCAGCAGCACACTATCGGCCTGGCAAGCCCAAGATAGTATGATTTCTGCCTTTAAGAAAAACATTATCAGTGAAAATATATGATGGTATAGAAGGAAGAAACGAAGTCATGAGACCCGATGCACCATGAGTGAACCCTGAGAGCCAACGTGCGAAGGGACAGAAGCCAGTCGCCAAATGCCACTGATTAGGCATGAGACCTCCAGGATATGCAAATCATAGGAAGAGAAAGATGGGGGCATCCTAGGGCTGGAGCGGGATGGGAGCCTGGAGAAGGGGAGCTTAAAGGCATCAGGTTTCTGGGATGCGGGGAGATGAAAATGTTGGAAAATAAATGGGACAATGGCTGCATGACTCCATGGATAGTGTTCCAGCGGGTGACTGACTTGCATACCCTCTGTGCGGAAATTGTATGATAGCTGAAGTAAATTTCAATAAGGCTGCTGTGAAAAAATAAAATGAGTGTCAAGAAGCCATTTCGGGGACAGTGTGACAGTGGCATGGCATCCCAGGGTTGCCCCTACCGGAAGGGCCGAGGGGATCTTAGCCACCTCCCACCTCAAGGCAGAAGTGACAGGGGCAGAGTTCTTCTAGGGTCTCAAAGGGCACAGGAGAGGTCAGGCCTGAGAGCCCCCTCCAGGCCAGGCGGTGGTCCCACCTTTGCCAGCACCCACTCCTGCTGAGGGCTGTGAGGCAGGTAGAGTCTGCCCTGGTCCACCGCACCCTCAGCTTTTATCATTTCCCTAAAAACAACAAGCACCAAACCAAGGGAAGAAGAGGTGAAGGATCTTCCCAGTGGCTGGGAAGCACCAGAGGAGGAGGAAGGGGCCCGTTTCTTGCCCTTGGTTTATTGGTTGGACCTTCAGCATTATCTGGGGCTTCCCTCACTGGGAAAATAGGTGCCACCCACAGTTCCACTCTGGCATCAGCGGCCAAATATCTGGAAAGGAAATGGCCATGGGTTCCACCAGCCTGGTTTCTGAGGCAGACAGCAGATGGTTATTGGCATCCACAGGTGGCACTCAACGCTCCAGGCACCTGCCACCCTCCCACAGGCATTTCCATGGCCAGTCCTCCCTGTGAGATGGAATAACGCACAGACTCAGAGTCTGGTACCAGGCCCCTAAGCAACTGACTTCTCTCAGACCCTCAATTTCCTCATCTATAAGGTGGAGGTGATGGCTTCAATCTACATGGCATATCTGATGTAGGCCAACTTTTTCTGAGTACCAGGCTAATTTACCCAGAATCCCTGCAGATACAGATTACAATGCAGATCCCTCGGGCTTCTCCCCAGAAAGGAATTGTTGCTACAAACGGACCAGGGCACAAGAGCCTGCATCAAGGACCTGAGCCCTTCTAACACTGCTAGTGACTGGCCTGCATGAAGAGCCTACACCTTACAAGCCAGTGCAATGGGGCTTCTCTGTGCAAGGTGCAGGGTCAGCCATCCAAGGCAAGGTTAGCAGGGGTCACTCCAGGGAGCCAGGGCCTTTTTCCCACTGTGAGTTTCTGTGTCCTCATTAGGAAGTGGAAAGTGCCACCTGTCTTTCAGGTTTGATAGATGAAGGGTGTAATATGCTCTGCATAGAATTGGTCTTCAACAAATGATAGCTATTATCATTTTTATATTAGTTAATAAATTTTATCATGATAGGCTATGAGCGATCATTCATCTATCTTGGAATCTGAAAGTCATTCATATTGTTCTTTGTCTAATTTTTTTCTCTGGCTTTTTTACTTTTCCATTCCAAAAACAATATGCCACTAGAAAAAAAAATATAATATATATATATATATATATATATATATATATATATATATATTATAATCAAGGCACCTAGGAGTATTGAATCCTACTACTCATAGTTTGGAGCTTAGTCTTGTAAGCATCTCTCTATAAACAGAAGTAAGCACACGCAAATACAAATGGCATTGTACACGTTCACACACATCTGCACTTAAACAGCACCACACATTACAAACTTGGCTAAAACTTGCTTGTTTTTCCTGCCCAACAATCTGTCGCGGACATCTTCTGTGCCAGCGTATTGATCTATTGACCTTAGAGTTGCAACGTATTCCATTAAACAGACAAGCCATGATTCATTTACCCAGGCCCTTTCTTGATGGGCAGCTAAGTGGCTTCCGACTTTTCATTCTTATGAACAAACCTGCGGTGCCCTTCTCTGCGTGTGCATCCTGGCATCCCCGGCAGCCCTCGTGTACCTGACGCTGATACTTAGGGTATTTATCTCAGGAAAACTTAGCGCCTCTCTGCCCAGTGGAAGAACTGAGGAAGCTGCGGTGTGGAGCTTTAAGTCTCTCTTGGTACAGCTTAGGACTAGGAGGGCTACCGTGAACCCTGCAGCTGACGGGTGACACTGGAGACTCCATGTCCCTGCATTCTGGCCCCTTTCCTACCGACTCTGGATACAGCCACATCATTTGCTTCAACCAGTGAGACAGTGGCAAATCTGATGTAGGCAGAAGCTCGAAAATGCATTTGCTTCCTCCTTCGAGCCCACGGTCGGCTGTCAGAAAACCAGGCGAGCAAGCTAGAGAATGAGCAAGCACTTGCAGCGTGCCATCCAAGGCCATGCAGGAGCAGCCGGCCCCAGCCCACTGGCCAGTTCATCTAGGATGTGCGAAAGTCCAACCAACAATCTTGCAGCCAACCCAGATCGAAACAACAGCGACAGACTCCTGAAAAAATAATAAATAGTTCTTACATTAAGCCACCATCTTTTGGTATGATTTGTTATGTGACAGTAGCTGATTGATACAAAACCAAACTCTGGCTCACAGTTGCTATTATCTTTAAGACTCCACTGCAATTTTTATTTTTATTTTTATTTTCAGGGCTGGGGTTTGAACTCACGGCCTTGCACTTGCCAGACAAGTGCTTATTCTACTGAGCTATCCCCTATCCCCTCCCACTGCAATTTTTAGGGACCAATGTTCTAGAGAAACCCACCTAGAGAGGAGCCTGCGTTCCTAGATGCACTTTCAGGATGAAGCAAGACATGGTCCCATCCCCAAGACTCTCCCTGTCCAGTAGGACAAGTCTGAGCAAAGAGTTGCATCCACAGAACACCAGGGCTCCGACCGGCTTCTGAAAGGTCATGATCCCACATGTGACACATGAAACCCCAGGTCTCCTGACCTTAAATCCAGACTTCCAGGGGCCCTTGAGCCTTTAAGCTTCCTTGAGTTTCCCTGAAACTTGTACCCCTGACTTTACAAGGCAGAACCCCTAGAGAGAGCTTTTTCTAATTCAGCAGGTTGGATAAGAGAGCTCCAGATTCCGTCTAAGGACATTAACTGCAAATTTATATTTGAAGCCCTGTGCACAGTTTTTTATGCATCTTTAAAGACCAAAACATAATTACCAATGTCAATACATAATGTTTATTTCTTTCAGAACCGACATTTTAATTTTCTTGAGCAGGCGGGAAAAATTATATGCATAAAAATAATGACAAATATTAAAAGTCTCCCAAATAAGGGACCAGGATCTCCCACATAATCCTAAATTTAAATGTGCTCACAATTGCAGCCACATTAAAGGTCTGATAAGCCAAATTAGGTTCCGTGTAAGCATAATTAATCTTCTTTTTCAATGAAGATATTACAAAGACATTAATTGGAATCCCAAAGGCCTTTGGGAAATTGAATTATATAGATAAAGCAAATATTTGACCCTTTGCAGATAATTACTATTTTAAAATATTCTCAGTGTAAATGAACACCAAATAAACCCTGGGTGTTCCTGGGTTCTACTAAAATCAAAACCTTTATAAATATTCATCTAGAAATGAGGCAGGTACTCTACACCATTCAACGTCCTATCGTTTCATTTCTACTCTGGAGGCATGAAACTCCAGCTAGGGGAGGGGAGCTTTAATATTCATTAACAAATAATTGAGTGAAAATCAGCCAGCACTGGTTATTTCAGATTTGCTAGTTATCTGTTATTGTTCATTAAGGTCATTAAGTGTTCAAAGATAGTGAGCAGCCGAGACTATTGTGACAGCAATGATCCCAGGGCCTGGACCCAAATTGGCTAACACTGGGCAACGTAAAGGACTCACCAGCAGAAATGCTGTTTCCGTCACCTCTAGGTCCGGTTCCTGGGTTCCCAGGCAGAGCAGAAAAGAAGGTTCTACAACAACACCACTGCTCTCCCCTCCAGGCTGTCTGGTGTAGAGGGAAAATCTAAGACCTAGCCCCATAGCCCCACAGTTCACGGGCTAATGGGCAGTAGCCACCTCTATGCTTGGCTTCCCCAGTGACCCTTCAGACTACTGAGTGCTCTGCCCCGGGGCCAGGCTCCGGGTGGCCAGCTCGTGCTTGTGTTCTGTTCCCCTTCCTCCATGGATGCTCAGGTTGCCCAAGCTTCCCAGTCTGCAGTTGGGTCCCTGGCACACACACACACACACACACCCTGAGGTCTGAGGTCTTGTCCTGAGGTCTCACGAAGACTAAGCAAGAGCTGGTTCCTCAGGTGCTTGACCAAGAGTGAGCGCTGCCTGAGTGTGCTCCCTGTCTCAGCACTCTGCCACCTCCCTGCATGCCCACGCTGAGAGGACTCATGGCCTTGCAACTCCCTCGGGTCCCAAAGCAGCCCTGATCACTGGGTCCTGCAGCATCCCTGCATGGCTCTGGACTCTCACGCAGTCCCTCCTGCAGCCTGTGGCACTGATTCCCCAAAATTTTCTGAACAACCATTGCCGCATCTGAGAGCTAAGCCTACTGATCCTTGTGCTGTGCTCGGGGCTTTGCATGGACCTTTCCTCTACTCTTTCAATTATCATGCAAGGAGGACTCTCTATCCCCGTTTCACAGATGGGGTAAGGGGGGTTGTTAAAGATACTTAATGGCAATTTCATGCACACATGTATATGTGGGTGCACACGCATGAATGCTTGGGTGTGCCTATGTGTAAATTCAGATTATGTCCTTCTAGGACTGAAAGAAATCACAGAAATAATAATATGCAAAGTAAGAATATTCATCCATAAGTCGAGCTACAATGGCATTGGCTGAGTCCATGCATTAATAGCAATGGTGAGTCACAGCATCCCCAAAATTAAAAATGCACCAAACACATGAAGCCACAGCTACATGTGATTATGGGCTGAGTAGATGTGAGTCTGTCAAGGTGTCTTATTTAAGAGGAACAAGTGGGAGACTTTAGAGTCCATGGTCCTGATGTAAGAACCAGATGCCTGTTAAAGTTTCAAGTCTAGAAACCCTCACATGTTATGGGCCCAGAGCAAGAAGGGGGACACCAGTCCGGTGGGCTGATGGTTTCATGTAGATTAAGCAACCCCTATTGGAGGGAAATAGACATATTGGCAAGGACCTCCTTAATTTGATGTGCTAATGTGTGATAATGAAATGTATGTCTTCTGTAAGATTAATATCTTTTTTAGACTACAGTATTTGTATTATTTTGAGTTTAATTTTAAGTTAAATTTAAATGTGTGATGAGCGTCTTAGTTTACAGTACTTGCCCATAAGCATGGAGTTAGGAACTTAATGTTGATGAGGCATATAATGGTTTGGGCCATGGTAGGCATTTGTGTACTCTTGCATATAGTAATGGGGACATGCATTAGTGCGCTGAGGCCCGGTGGGGTTAAGGAAATCCCTAAAGCAACAGCACCAAGGTTTACACTTTAACCTGTACTTGGAGCTCGGCAGCCATGCCAGCTAAGAGGGCAGGTGAGGTAAAGTCACTGGCATCACCTCGGTATTTCCCTCCCCACATAAGCACAGCACAAAGCCAGCCAGTGCATTGGCATCCCATAGCAGATGCTCCGTTGTCACCTATGGCCAGGCCTACAGCTCAGGGCACTTTATGTGTGAGACACCAAGGGGCGGGTCTGAGAATCTAAGTCCCCCTCATAATCAGCACTGCGTGCCTCTCTTGGCTTCATTCCAAGGGTGAATGAAGGAGGACAGAGATGGCTGGAATTCACATCTAACTTGCTCTACAAGAAGAAGGAGCAAAACGCGGAAGCGTGGAGGGAAGGGCAAGAGGACATCAGCACTGCCACGCAGCACTACGACAGCAGGACACACCTGCCGTCCGGGCTGGCTGTGAAAGGTGAGTAGGAGGGACCCTGGTGGGTCCCAGAAGGGAGGACATTACCAGTGAGGGAACAGAAGGAGCAAATAAGCGGGTGCAGAGGACGCGCATGGACAATGCGAGCAGCCTTGTACCAACCCTGGCCCACAGCTTCTTAGGTGACAGGGACAGCCCTACGGTCCCCTGAGCTCAGACCATTTCCCATAAGTACTCAGCTCTACCCTAGATTAAGGGTGCTTCCTGCATCTGGAGCTGGCGGGCCCTGAGTCTCCGCATCAGAGAGGGATGCAATCTTCCCTCTTCCTGAGCCATTACCTGAGGGCCTTTCTCAGGCGTTGGTGCCTTCAGGTCAAATTCATGATGCGCTACTAGCCCCACCAGCCCTTCCCACAACCTCTGCAGGGCGAGGGCAGGTGCTTGCGGTCCTAGAAAGGGTCTGCAGTAGGAGACATCTGAACAGCCAGAAGCAAAGTCGTTTCGCCACCATCATTAGGCTGGAGTCTTCTATCTCTCTGATGAAAGCAGAATTGAATCTTCCCAGATGGAATTGAATTTGTACAGTTCCTTAATCATACGATCTTCACACACTCAATGTTGTAGTCTCAATTAGTCTACCTGAACCTGCAAGAGGGGAGAAGGCGTCCTTATCGACAAGAGGGCAAAATGAAGGCTCACAGTCTGGAGTTATTGGTGATTGATTAGCTGATCCTGGAATAAAGATGCAAGGCCTTCCTGGGCAGCAGGAGGCATCCCAGGAGAGAACTTCCAGCAGTGAGCAACTTGGGGCCTCCCTGATTTGGGGAAGGAATGGGCCTTTAAGACTGGCAAAGTCTCATCTGCAAGGAGCTACTGGCCATAGCTCGAGCAACTATTTCCCTGTCAGTGATCAAGCGGTTGCTGTAGCCACGAGCAGGACCCCAATTAAGCAGTGTCTTGAGCATACACTCCCCTCTGCTGCTTAATGCTACTCCTAATTCGTCTCCTCCTCCCCACACGCTCTGGTGGCTCTTTCAGTTCCCTCAGAGTGGATTGCCCAGGCCTCCCTCTTGACCTCCAAAAAGTAGGAGCCCTCTGAGCATCTCCGCTGGCTGTTCCAAGGTGCTTCTGGCTCATTATGACCCCGCTGAGGTCAGCATCTTTGTGTTTTTAGAGCGAGTCCGTGCCAGGCTCCATTCCAAGGTCTTCGTCTGTACAAGGGTCTTCCATCCACATCTCTTCACGATCCTACAAGGAGCGGTTGCTATGATTGCATCTTAGAAATGAAGAAACGGTTTTTCATTTTTGTCGTTTTGTACTGGAACTTAAACTCAGGACCTCATACTTGCCGGGCTGTGCTGCAGCACTGAGCTATGTCCCTAGCGACAGTCTGTCTTTCTGTGTGATTCTTTTGATGCAAAGAAAACCACTGCACTACCGCTGTTCCTTACCCACTGTGTAGACATCGGTCTGTTGCTTTCAAAGAAGTCTGAAGCCAGCCCAACTTGTTCCTTTCTCTGGGATGTTTCTTAAATATTTTTCTTCTCCCTACTCAGGTCTTTGAAAGTTCATTTTTGTTTTGCCTTTTGTTTTATTGGTACTGGGAATCAAACTCAGGACCTCGTACTTGCGGGCTGCACTGTGCTAACTCCGCAGACCAAGTCATCTTTTATCTTTAACTTATTCTCACGTGTTTCAACGTGTTGCCCAGAGCTTATCCATGGGTAGGCTCCTTCCCCAGGACACAGGCGGCTTGTGACAGGTGCAGCCTACATTTGGTGTCTGCGTTGGCGGCCTTTATCTGGCTCTCTCAAGAACTGCCATAGTACCTGTCTCTGCCATGGTGCCATCTCAAGCTTCTCGTCCTACCTTCTAAGGGAGCTCCCTAAGGTTGCTTCCTACATCACTGGTTTGGTTTCCAATAAAGCCGGTTCCAGCACCAGTATCTCCAGGGATGCTGGGATGGTTCTCTTGCCTTTCAAATCTCTTATAAATTCTTAGCTCATCCATCTCTTCATCTTTCATGAAAGCAGCTGCTCACCTCAGCTTTTCTCTCCTCGTGGCTTTCTTTTCTAACTTCAAAAGACCAACCACCTCCTGGCATTTCAAATGAGGTTCTATACACAGTTCTAGAGTTTTCTTCTCTTTCCAGAGGAAGCACTTGTCGGGCACCCAGTATCTCCTGAGCTGCAAGCACTATTTTCATTCACCTATTGTAACTGCAGTATTTTTTCCACTGATTCTCAAACCATCTCTTGAAGAATATATAACCCAGTAAACCACAAGATTCATCTGATGCAGCCCTTCATATTTTATTGGCTATTGACACTCTTTAAAATGTTTGGTTCTGGGCCAGAGAGGGAGCGTGGCAGCCTAAGCACCTGCCTGGCCAACACAAGGACCTGGGTTCGATCTCTGATACTACACATCATGCCAGCCCCACACCAAGCTGGCCATCAAAACCAGGCATGGTGGCACACATCTGTAATCCCAGGGCTGGAGAGGCTGAGAGAGAAGCATCACTATGAGCCTGGGCTGCACAGCAAGACCCTGTGCCAAATTATATATATATATATATATATATATATATATATATATATTCCAAACTACAATCACCAGAACACCCTTACCTGATTCTAGTTATCCACCATCAAGAACTCTGGCTGCCTATGACTCCAAAGCAACCTGATTTTATTGCTGTTTCCATTGGCCTGCCACATAGACCGAGTGTCCATGTTACCATCAAATGTGTGTGTTAAAGCCTTAATCCCTATTGTGAGGGCTTTGGAGATAGGGTCTTTCAGTTGTCCCTATGATGGGATTATCAGCCTCACAAGAAGACGACCTGACTCTCAGACGGTCTGTGGGAAGCTGTGCAAGGGGAAGGGAGTGTCTGCACTCAGCACCTGGCCAGATAGGGCACAGCCCTATAGATAAGATGCAGAGTTCTAGTATTATGGCTTGTGTCTAGATGTCCACCATGACTTTATGTGGTCATATGTTGGGTTTTTTCAGAGGTGACTGGATCTACATTGTGTGGCACTGGGAATGATTCTTGATGCAATGCTAGGATCAAGGGCACTAGAACTAAGCATATGAGTCCTACCCTAGGTAACCTGGATAATGTATAAGGGATAAGAAGAAGTGTGTCACTTGTGACTTGGCTTTTTCTGTGTTCTGCCTGCCACGTTTCTCCTCTGGGATGCCTACCTGCTCTGGCACCCCC
Organism: Myocastor coypus; assembly: GCA_004027025.1. Taxonomy (NCBI): domain Eukaryota; kingdom Metazoa; phylum Chordata; class Mammalia; order Rodentia; family Myocastoridae; genus Myocastor; species Myocastor coypus. The sequence goes on from PVJA010009425.1 coordinate 57,814, forward strand.
TGCCTTGGAGCATGCCAATTATGGACTACAACCTCTACAAACTGCGAGCTAGATAATCCTTTCTTCCTTTTAATTTTATGTGTTGGGGATTTTGTCTCAGCAATGAGAAAAATAACTCACACACTGGACAGGAGCAAACTGAGTGCTCCAGTACCTTGGGCAGAGGGAGAAGAGAGAGATCTTTTCTGCTCCATCTCAGGTCAGGATTTGCCCAGCCAATCCAATGGGTCTATTTCCATCTCTTTTATAAAGGAAGCGCCAATCTTGCTGCGCGCCCCCCCACCCCGCCGCCACACACACACTTCCTAAGGCAAAAGTGGTCAGAACAGAGCCTGCAATGAAGAGGACAGCAGGCGGCTGGCTCCACAGTTAGTGTGTGATGGTGCAAACCCTCAGGCTGAGAGAGACAGGTCCGGGAGCACAAAAGGGAGCCCTGTGCACCCTAAACCAGTGCTCCCACTTCTGCACCCAGAATTCCTAGTGTGCTATTGTGCTTTGGCAAATAAGTCAAGCAGTGATTTGACCAGGTGATAACTAGGAAAGAGGGGAGAGTTGTCAGAGAAGCTGTGTCTACTTCTCTCATGCCAGGAGAAGGCCCCGTGGGAGCCAAGCCTGAAGAGAAGCTCCATGCAAGATGATCAGGAGTGCAGATGCCCAAAGAGCCACAGCCTCTGCTCTATGGAGTTCATGAAATTTAGTAGAGCAAAAAGGCCAGACATACAAACCATGAGAGTGGAAGCTTACGTATCTTATCACCTTAATAAAGGTGTTCCGATTCTGAGTGTTTTACACGCACACACTGCAGGGACCAGGGTGAGATTTCATGATATGTGGAATTCGACACTCAAGTAGTCTGGAAGCAGAGGCTTGAGCTGCCCCTGGGAACCTGTGGAAATGTAAACTCTCGGGTTCTTTCCCAGAACTGCTGAGTCACCATCTGGAATTCAACAAGATGCCCAGGCAATTCCAAAGCATATTTGATACTGAGAATCACTGATTTGAAAGAAGAGAAAAGCACTAATTCAACCCAGAGAAAAAGTGAAGCAGATAGGGAAGGGTATTGATAACGGCTGAGCCTGCATTGTAGGCATATGGGGGTTTCTATGTTTGTGTCTGCCTAAAAGTGTTTGAAGTTTTTTTTTTAAAAAGAAAAAAAAAAGTTCTTCACAGATTGACAGAGAAAAACAAATAAGGGCCTGAGGCTGCTGAAGTCACTCCAGGGCCTCAGGCAGGCTGAGGTGCCAGGAGGAGCTTGGAGAAGCTCCAAGTCACGGGTGCCAACAGTTACACTGGTCCTGGGAACAGACCTTATCAGGTGATCTGGGAAGAGACTGCCTTTAAGATGCTGGGGATAGCTGTGCCCCTCAAAGGTGGGGCGCACCAATGCCAACCAGGATGAATGAAAAAGGCCTAGTGGGTGAGATTTCGGTATTCGACAAAGAAAAAAATTTTAAAGAGTTTTCAGAGAGCAAAATCTCAAGCCCTGTCAAGGCCACTCAACTCACTGAGATGGAGCAAGACTTTGTATTAGCTTCCTGTGGCTACTGTAACAAATTATCCCAAACCAAAAAAAAACCACATATTTATTTCCCTACTATTGGGAGATAAATAAGGAGTCTAAAATGTATAGTTTGACTGCACGAAATCTATCTGCTGGAGAAGCTGTTTCTGTGCCTTTGCTGACTTCCAGAGCTGCACTCTTTTCATGTCTTGGCTTCAGACTTCTTCCTTAACCTTCAAAGCCACCAGGGTAGCATCTGGCTGTGGAGTCACAGTTGCTCACTTCCTTTGTACACAAGCCTCTGACTTTCAACCCAGGGCCACTACCCTGAGCTGAATCCCCAGCCCTCTGTATTATTTATTTCGAGACGAGATCTCCAGGTGGGATTTGAACTTTCAGGCCTCCTGCCTTATCCTGCCACGCGTCGGGTTTATGGGCATACGTCGCTGAGCTGGTCACTATGTCTCTCTTATAGACTATTTGGGATTATACCTAGAGCCACACAAATTATTCATGACAGTCTCTTCATCTCAAGATCCTTAACACCATCTTCAAAGTCCCTTTGGTCACAAAGGCAATATGCACAGGTTCTAAACCTGGACGTTTTAGGGAGTCAGCTTACCACAGCTTCTAAGTACTGAAGAAAGGAGCTTTTCTCCCAAGTTTCTACACAAAGACAAACCATCAAAGGAGAAAAAAGAAAAAAAAGAAAAATATTTTGATTCTCAAGAATGCAGAATATTTCTCACTTCTGCATCCAAATTTTAAAATATGCATATGGAGAAATTTTAATAGCAAAATAACAATTTTAAAGACATTTTCAACAAGAAAAAGACAAGCAAACCAATGAAAACTGTGCAAAGAACTTGAATAGATAATTCCCCAAAGAGGCTGGGAAAATAGCTCAGGGGCATAAGTGCCTGCCTGGCAAATGCAAGGTTGTGAGTTCGATCCCCAGTTCCAAAAAACAAGACAAAAAAAGAAAAAAAGAAAAAAAAAAAAGATAATTCCCCAAAGATACTACACAAAAGCCAACAAGTACATGAAAGGTGTTCAGCATCATTAGTCATGAAGAAAATGCAAACCAGAATAGGTTAGGGAGGGACTGGAACTCTCCTGCATTGCTTGTAAGAATATAAACTAGTGTGACCACTATGAAAAACAATTTGGCAATTCATCAAGTAATTAAATATAGGGTTTGGGAGATAGCTCGGCAGCATAAGCTCCTACCTGGCAAGCACAAGGTCCCCAGTTCGATCCCTGGTACCGCATACTGTGCCAGCCCCAGAATCCTAGGTGTGCCATGCCAGCGCCAAAACCAGGCATGGTGGTACCTGCCTATAATCCCAGCAATGGGGAGGCTGACACAGGAAGATCACTACAGGAATCTGAACTGTGTAGCAAGACCTTGTATCACATTCTCTCAGGCTTTCACAGAAAGCAAAATGACCAAGCAATAGCCGTGACTCGTCCCGAAGACTGACACTAACAACAGTTCTACAAAGTATTGTCTATGGTCCCAAACTTAATCCTGAGGGGTTTTGACCCTAAAAGATACAAAAAAAAAAAAAA
>PVJA010009426.1:0-60757 GCA_004027025.1 Myocastor coypus
TTGAATCTAAGCCTCCTAAAGCTCATCTCACCAATCTAGCTCTGTGTTTCATGCATTGTAATTAAGCATTTTTTTTTTCTTGCTTTGTGGTCAAGAGCAAGTCGAAGCAAGACCTGTATAACAAAACATTCATTCTTTTGTATCTTCCAGGGTCAAATCCCCTTCTACAGGCAAAATCTTAATGCAGGTGATGTGTGACACTTCCAGGGTAAGGCAGTGGAAGACTTGTCTGAGTCTCCAGTCTCACTCTTCCTCTGCCAAGAAAGACTTAGGGGATCTGGGCTGAGAGGCCAGAATCACAGGATTAGAGCAGCCTGGATCTCTGTGGAGGGTAGGCTTCTGGGCCTCAAATATTTTTGCATGAACATGAAACAAACGTCTTGTATGATAGCCTCAGATATTGTAGGAGTTTTTGTTCATATACCTATTAGAAGCCTATTCTAACTCACACAGTACATGTGGGAAATGCCCAGAAGACAGGCTGGAGAGACTGGCAGAGTTATGCAGGTTGGTTACAGACTTAGACATCTTCTCTCAGAGCAAAGGAGTTCAGTAGTCTGTGGCATGGGGAAGTGTGAAAGGTATTTCAAACATGAGGGAGGCATAGTCAGGTTTGATGTTCACCTAGAAGTTGTGACAGAGAACAGACAGATAAGTTATATGATAGGAGCAGCTGAGTGACCCTAATGGCTTGGATTAAAGCCACAGTGGTGAAGATAAGAACATGTGAATACAGTGAAACTAGATCTCTTTAATGATTGCTTAGATAAATGAAAGAGACAGAGGAAAAAGACAAAGAGATACGAAGGAATTAATTCAGAGTGACTCTCTGATTTTTGGCTTGGATGACTGCATGAATAGATTCGTCATTAACTATAATTTGGATAGGAGCAAATTATTTATTTATTTACTTTTCCCTATGAATTTTCCCAAAGAACTTAGTACCCATAACAGTTTCAGTCCACAGGAGTGAGGCTTTTATTGCTTTCACAGTGTTTCCCAGCAGTGGGCTCCCTCATTCCCAGGACTTCTTTCATTGCTCCGTTGCCCCACTAATGTAGAGATGCAGAGAGTGAGGCTGTAAATTTAGGGGCCCAACTTTCACAGCACACACTGAAGCTTGGGGGAAGCCACACTACTTGGAACAACAAGCAATAAGGATTGAGATCATGCCAGATCTCAAAGCTTTGGAAGGCACCACTGACAGAGGCCGCGAGCCAGCCATAATCTTTGCCCCAGAAGAGCCACCATAACATTTTCACAGGTAAAGGAGCTTTTTGGTCACATGAAGCAGTGGTTTTCCCATGTGTCATGTGACCACAGACTTATACTAGCACTATTCCCAAAGGTCTTCAGAATCCTGTGGCTGAGTTGGTAGGTGATGGTTATGACTCAGAACAATCATACACTAAATCTAAGAGCATGGATGCTGCTGCCTAAAACAATAGTGACAAACACTCATTGAGTATTGGCCCAGTGCATGGAGACCCCCTACACTGCGGCTCTGTGGTAGTTTTTATACTGTTGATGGTGGGCAGCACCTAGGCTGTCTGTTCAAATAAGTGCAGAAGGGTAACTAAAGGAAGGCAGACACTGGTTACTTCTGGTTAGGAATGATGGATGAAGAATTCAGTCAGGAGTAAGCACACGGTGAGAGGGATAAGAGGTAAAGAAGAAAAGGTGGTTTGTGGCTGCCTGCGGCCATCGGTGTGCTCTGTAGCCTCTGCCCACTGAGGCCATTGGCTGCCTTTTCCTGTGTCTCTTGGGTTTAGTGGGTGAAGTGACCTAAGTCCATGGGTGCCTGGATGTAATAGCCACAGCCAAGTTGGGCAGCTGAGGGACTGATGGACACCTCTGGCTCCTAAGTGAGGAAAAACTAGCCAACAGCACAGGGTAATTATCCAGTCCAATGCCCTCTCTGAGCCTCAGAAAAAGAAATACACAGGAATTACATTCTTTTTTTTTATTATTTGGTGGCTGGTTAGCCCACCCTGTGGTCTGTGCTGGCGGTACATGTGGTGCCAGGGATCTGATTGTGATCCCTGCACTTTGCCTAAGCCTGCCTAAGCAAGTGCTTTAGACTGCTGAGCTATCTCTCCAGTCCGAGGAGTTTGCATTCTTTTGTTCTTTGCCCTTTGTGGTCTCTGCATCACAGTAGAGTGGTACAGAACATAGACTGCATCTACTAGGACATATTTTATACATCGTGTTAGAAAATGAGCCACTTAACCTCTCTTGAACCTTGTACTTCTCTAGAAATTGAAGATAATACCAACCTCATAGAATTACTATCAGAAGAATGAAATAAGAAAATTAAGGAACAGGGGAAGGTCTCCAACCTTATCAAAAACTTTGCTTATAGTTTCTATAATTGGGTCCTAAAATTACAGGATAGAAGCCCCCAGTGGGAGTAGTTTTTAATGATATGAGAGGAACTTTGAAAGGCAAATGCAGGGAAGAGCTGGTGGCTACAGAGTTAGGTCCCAGGCCTTTACATCTCTAATCTCCCTCAGCTACACATCTTGAGTACAAGCTTTGCCAGACTGTGCATTCAGAAATACCAGCTTGCCTGGGGTTTTATTTCATTCTTGGTTGCTATGAATAAGTCTCGCTTATTATTGTGCAGTGGATTTTATACTTAGAACCATCTGCCCACAAAACTTAATACAATATAAATATTATTTTAGACTACAAAACAAGATCTAGCTGCTCTCATGCAGCTTCAGAAGGTCTTTGAGTTCATCCTGAGAACATTTTGATTCATACCCATAGCCCCTCACAATGCGTTTGCGCCTCTGCACTGGACTGCCATTTCGAAGACGATAAGAAAAGCAGAAGCCTTGATTCGGCTGAGCACCTGCCTGATTAGGAAAGTGCAATTGAATCTTCCAGACTGCTTAATTAAAATGCAGATGCTGGGGCCTCCCTCAGAGCTACTAACTGAGAATCCCTGAGCTGGGAATCTGATATATTACATATGAGAAGACAAGTTGCTTGGTGATCCTGACATACAGTAGCCTGAGAACCACTATGCATACATATAAGAGGAATCCATTTACTTAAGAGGATTAAAACTAGAGCAGTAGATTCAGAGCATTAGCAGTCCCAGTTTTCCCTCCTTCCTGAATCTTCCCCGTTTGCAAGTAACTTCTGCACTGATGCTGGGCTCAGTCACATGACCTAATTTGGTCAATGGTCCGTTAGTAAAGGCTGAACACTGGGGCCTTAAGAGCATGGACAATTGGGCCAGTTTGTTCTCCTCCGTCACCTCCATAACAGTGTTGTCTGGGCTGGCATGATGGAGGATAGTGGATTTGGACAACAGAGCCATGTCCTCTCAGCCATCTCAGCTGACTGCCCATCTATCCCCAGATGTGCCAGCTGAGCAGCCCAGCTGACTGACGGCTGACAGAAGCTGTTTGAGCTTCTGATAGCAGCAGAACCCTGCAAGTTACATAGAAGTTTATTTTTGTAGAGCACTGAAGTTCATCCTAAGGTAGTACCTTGGTGACCATAAATAACTATGCTGCTCTCCTATTTCCCAGAATACTAGAGAGATGGAAAGTACAGTGTGGGAAATAAAAGTTTAGACTCCAGCTGAGGATATAGCTCAGTGGTACAGTGTCTGCCTGGCAAGAGGAAGGTCCTGAGTTCAATTCCCAGCACCAAAAATAAATATTAAAAAAATTTGACTTAGAGAAAGATTTCTGGGGCTTAAATCCTCACTTCTCTACTCATGAGTCACCTGGCTTGCTATAGTTTGGATCACCAGTGTCACCAAGTGATCTCTGTGTTAAAGACTCAGTCCCCAAGGTGATATTATTGGGAAGCAGTGGATCCTTAAAGGGGCAAGGTCTCATACAGGACTTTAGGTCTTAAGAGGTATGCTCCCAAAGAAAAGAGTGTCATCCCTGACCCTTCCTCTTTCTCTCTGCTGTTCTGGGTATGAAGTGAATGCTTTTGCTTCTTCATATACTGTCTCCTACCACGAGGGTGCCCACCATGATCTGCTAGCTCACCGAAAGCAATAGGATCAACCAATCATGGGCAGCATCTCTAAAACTGTGAGGCAAAAATAAACCTTTCTTCTTTATAAGCTGGTTGTCTCAGATGTTTGTACTAATAAAGGAAAACTGACTAGGTGGATGATTAGTCTTTCCGGGCAAAACTCCTCACCTGAGACGTAGAGATGATACTCATACCTACCCTATGAAGTTGTCTGAGGATAGAATAATGCAGTGCATCTAATGTTCTTCAATAGCACCTGACGCACAGATAGTACTCAAACATTATGAGCTATTTTTGTTTCTGTCTAAAATGTGTCATATTGGCAGAAATTTTCATGTCATTATTTATACAGTAAATATTTATTTACCACTGTGCATAGGACTCAGGGTCCTCCCAGAGATTCTCATCTACTAACAGGGGGGTCTGGTCAGTGGAGGCCTACCATGTTCCAAATCATCATTGTCTTCAAAGGGCAGTCGAAGAGCTATGTGCTTCCATAAAAATGTCGAGGAAAGTCACCTGTGGATTGTGCTTCCACAAGCTGGATCTCTGGGACCTTGGCTTTTCATGAGGTATGACTGGGCAAATTGTTTCAACTTTTAGACTCCTTGCTTTCTCACTGCCACATGGGGAGGGAATGTGGGTCAGAGGTTTGGGAAAACCACCCCAAGGTGGCTCCTGCACTCACTTTCACACAAGCCCTCTCCCTAGCAGTCCTGGCTGGCAGGGCCTTTCTGTCCTGGTATTCTCCCTGGCACTTCCTATCTCTCTCACAGGTATAAGCTGCTTTGTATGTGGCCTGAGGTCTCCACTGAATTGCTTGTGTTCTCCAGCCCTGCTGACAAGGACCACCCTTCTCAACTCCTGAATGAGAGCCAGCTCCCCACGAAGCACAGTGGGTGCTGCATCCCTGGGCTGCCATAGCTCTAGTGGTAAGGTCTGCCCTCCCTCTCATCTCATCTGGCCCAAACAACAGAACACGCTCCAGATCCTAGCTCCTTCCTGTTTGTCCATTCATTCACACTGTTTCCTCTTCCTACACCACTGTCTTTTTTCCCCACCCATTCCACCCTTCACACAGGCAGCATTTCCTTGTTCTGAAGACCCTGTCTAGGTACCATCCATGGGGCAAAGCCTTCCTGATGACCCCTCCGCCTCCCTAGGCTGGGTTCAGGCACTTCCTCGAGTAGCCCTGACAACCTTGGACATTATAATCTACTGCAGCTCTTCGACTCCCTTATCTACACATTGAACTGGTGTTTGTCTGTCTTTGGATCTCCACAGCTTCTTGCTATGCTGAGCCGGTGAGTGAATGGACGAGTGAATGAAGGAGGAAGTGGGGGTGATGTAGGCAGGCGTTGCCCTTTCTCACTTTCAGGACAACCCAATATGCCTCACGTCGTATAACTTAGCACACTGCTCTGATCCTATTATGCTATTGGAGGCTCTGCTTCTTGGACGTGGATGGGGCTCATTCTTCAGTTTAGTCTGCTCTTGTAAGTATTTGCTATACTTCAGCTCATTGATTTAGCAAGCAGTAATATAGGAATATTCTTTTAGAAACAGGCTCTTGGTAGGCAGTTCAGGCTGGCCTTGAGCTCACTTTGTAGCCCAGGCTGGTCTTGAACACACAAAGTTTCTACTGCCTCGGTCTCCTGAGTGATGGGATTACAGGTGTAAGCCCAGCTTTTTATATAATTTTTAGTTAACTAACTAAATAAGAATTTCCTAAAAATGGAAACCAACAAAAACAATTTGACCACACACACGATATTTGCTTCAAATAATTTTAAACCACAGAATTTTCACTGTAATATACTCCTAATGAGGCTCTATCTCATGAATGCAGAAACAGCACATTTTATTTTGTGCTCTGGTATTCTGTAGGAGGTAATGTTGATTTTTTGTTATTATGAAAGCAGAAAGTAGGATAAAACAGTATATATGTTCCATATTACTAGGAAGGAACCAAGATTTTCAAAGCAAGGATATAAAACATATGAATTATGAAATTAGAAAGTTTAAATAAAAACTTATAATTCTTACCTGAAATTGGAAATAACTAAATTAACTCATGATTTATTTTTAGTTTTTTGAAAAACCTGGTATTTCCTACTTAGGTCCAGTGAAAAGATTTTGAATCAACAATAATGTAATGACAACAAATACCCTTCGTTCCCTGGTTGTAGTCACTAGATGCCATTTCCTACTAAAAAGAACAAGGACTCTTTGAGCTGGAACATCTTGTCATGCCAAAGAGCAAGAGAGCTGTCAAGACTACTGTGGTTGTAAAATAATGTTGTTGCCAACTTGATGAGGATCCCATTGACCAATGATGAAGCGGTTTGACATTTAAGAATTTATTGCAGCAGATTGAAGACAATAAATCCATGAACTTCTCTGAGTATATGATAAGACTCCATATCCCCCTTCACATGCACCTACTTACCACTATCCAACAGGTAAAACCTAATACTAGAGCTGTGTTATGCTAGAATATCAATTCATCATACCAAACATTAAGAAAAGAAGAAGTAAGGTGAGATATCTCAGTGGTCTAAGTGCCTGCCTTGAAAGCACAAGGACCCTGGTTTGATCCCTGGCACCACATGCTGTGCTGGCCTACAAATCCCAGGTATGCTGAGTTGGCCACTGAAACTAGGCATGGTGGTACACCTATAATTCCGTGCTTTAGGGAGGCTGAGACAGGAGGATCGCTTTGAGTCCGAGCTGTGTAGTGAGAATCTGTATCAAAATAAATAAATAAATAAATAAATAAATAAATAAATAAATAAATGTAAGTATCCTACATTTATAAAGAACAAAATGTACGTATCCTACCATTATACATAATGCTGTTTGATAATAGAAGAAAGATTACTGCTGCACTCAGACAGAATGACAGAACTGGGAAATTACAAGTTTGTGAACCATAAAGGGAATAGTCAGCAATGGCTTCTAAAGCCATTAGCTAAAAGTTGACAAGGAATCACAAAAAGATATGAATCAAATTTATACCACCTTGTTAATCCATTTTTTTGTTGTTGTTGCCAGAACAAAATGCCTGAGACTGGGTGCTATATAAAGAATAGAGATTTGTTTAGCTCACAGTTTTAGGAGGCTAAAGAACCAAGATTAAGAAGCTCCACTGGCTTGCCATTTGATTTGAGCCTCTTGGCCATGTCATAGCACAGTGAATTCCATGAGATGAGAGTGTATATGAAAAAAAGAGATCTGCTGAGGCAAGATACGAGGGCGTGATACATGGGCCAGGCTTGTTCTTTAGCAACAACCCATTTGAGAACTAACCAGGTTTCTGTTCTGATTTATGTGTAGTTGTCCCCCCTAAAGCCTCAGCAATCATGAGGTGGGGACTTCTAGAGTTTGAGACTTGACTCATGATCCACTGGGATTATGTGTTTTAGTACTGATGGGATCATGGGTCTGAATACTTCTGGGATTATGGGTGTGACCCAAGGCAGACAGTCTGAGGCAGAGAGCCTGAATATAATATAAAAAGAGAGACAGAGAGATAGAGAGATAGACTCATACTGTTGCACTCTGCTCCCCTGGTTGTTCTGTTGCCTCTGTCGCCATTGTTGCTGTTCCACCACCATGAACGGCTGCTCTCTGCATGTGCTTCTCTGCCTTGGAGCCAGCCAAGTATGTACTGAAACCTCCAGTAACTGTGAGCCAAATAAATCTTTCCTTCCTTCATTTTGGGCGTTGGGCATTTGTCCGAGCAATGAGTAAAAAGTAACTAAGACAGATTCCTTGAGAACTACCTTCATCCCAGCTGAGGACACACATCCAGTGACCTGACTTATCTCTCACCAGACCCTACCTCAACAGCCTATAACACATGAACCCTTAGTAGGCAAACCACATCTGAGTCACCCGAGTTCCAAAATCAGGTTAGATCAGCCAGATATTATGAGCATCCTGTGGGAAGCACATGACATCACTTGTGAAGTACTATTGTGGAGTACCATTCTCCTATTACTTCTCTCCCCACTGTTTACCCAGAAAACAACCTTAATGTAATCAAACTATAGATCTAATTTCCATTCCACACAAAATGTGAGATTTTGGGGAAGACCATGGATAATTAATTGAAAATATTAAGTATATGTGAAGAGCTGTAGTTTAAGAGATTAGTTTAACTAGAACTAAGTAGTGCCATTATATCTATTACATTACATTATATTTATTATATTATATTATATTATATTATATTATATTATATTATATTATTTTTTAAATGTATTTGATTGTGCAGGGTCTCACTATGCAGCTTGGATTCACAGTGATCCTCCTGCTTTCAGCCTTCCCAGTTCTGGGATTACAGGTGTGCACCACTGTGCCTGGACTCTGGCCAGTTCAGCTTGCCCTGGGGGTGGAGCTGGTGTGGTATGGGGTTCCAGGATTGAACCATGGTCCCTGTGCTTGCGTAAGCTTGCCTAAGCAGGCTCTTTAGTCCACTGAGCTATCTTGCCAGACCTCAGTATTCTTTTATTTTAAAGACAATAAAAATGATATAGAACTTCAAAACAAGATAATGGGAAGCTAAAATAGAGCTTTTTTAAAGGAAAGAAGTTGAACAGTATAGTTGAAAAGAGGATTAAAAGACATGTCAATGTTGGCGGCTTATACTTTTATAGCAGTTCGTTACACTATTCTTTTACTTTCTATATAAGATTTGGAATTTCTTCAAATTTTTCCACAGACCTATCAGCTATATTCCAAGTATGGATCTTGTTTGAGTACTTTTTAGAACTAACCAATTTTTAAAAATTTATTTGAAACAACCAAGGAAAATGACACAAGGGCTATTTTGTATCATTATTTTGTTTGATGCAATAATTGTACTGTGCTTATGTTTTGTAAATCTTCATTAAAAACACATAACTAAATGTAAGGAATAATATTAATAGTGGTTAGGCCATGAATACAGGAGAAGGAACATACTGCATGTTGGTAGGTATGAGGGCTTAGGCTCTATCCCTTGTACTACTACTAACTGAGAGAATATGTATGGGCTTCTTGGTCTCTCTTATTCTCAGTTTCCTGCCTTATAATACTGTGAGAACTACATAAAAGAATGTTTGTACCAGTGTATGACATATTGTTTTAACCTAAGGGTAATTCTTTCCAGACAAACTTGTCTTTAACCAGTGTCAACATCTTCCTCTAGTAGCTGATGATAGATTTTCAAACATTCCTCAGAAGATAATTACCAAGTTATTCTTTGTATGACACAAGCGAAAGTCACCTATAGGATCCACTGGTCCTGAAAGTATTATATTGCAAAGGGCAGAAGCAAAGAAACTCAGAGGAGGAGGTAGTTCAGTATGATTGTACCAGTGAGGTCAGATTAAATGAGTAATATTCTATGCACATTATTATTATTGTTAGGCATGACCTAACAGAATGCAAGCCAGCTACAGTTTCTGAAATCCCCCCTTTTCTATTTCTCTGACTCCATTTCCAGTTCCAAGTTGGCAATCTATATATTGATATACTTTTTCTGTACTTAGGAAGGATGATTCAATCTCTTAATTCACAGATTCTGCTCTGGCCCTGGGCTTGGACCATTTGGAGTTTCCATTTCAACTGCATTATTGCTAATGAATCTTTGACTTTCATAGGGATCGATTGCCATGGCCCACAGTGCTGAGCAAATTGCTGGCCTGTAGGGTCCTTCCTCCAGCCTCATCTTGCTGCTCCACCATGTTTGCTTCAAGCTGCAAGTAATCAGAGATGGAGACTGTATTAGACTAATACACTAAGAAGTTCTCAGAGAAGAGTTTGGGCTACATAGCACCCTAAGAGGTGCTGGCTTGGTAAAAGAGAAAAACATCTGGCAAAATGGTTGGGTGGCTTCATCTAGCAGCCAGAATGGATAGGTGAAAGATCAGCAGGGCCTAATGAAAGACCTCGAACACAGCCTGAAAACCCCTTGCTCCACCCAACAGTAAGGGGCAAAGCTCTGCTGGATGGAGCCAAGCAGAAGCATTCACGCTGCCGGGGTGAGGTACCTGGCACGGTGAGGCCACCTGCCCAGCGCGCCTAGTCCCTTCCTCCACAGAAACCCACACCCACTTAGCACCTCGCACACTAGGGTATTTCACACTTTCTACTCTGAAATCGACAGTCCAAACACAAATCACAGTTTTACTACTTAAAGGATTTGTCAAAACCCTCACTGCCTTTTCCCTCCACGAAGCTCCAGTCTACCTCAGCGTGTCTGGAGTCTCTTCCAAGCAGCCTGTCATCTGCTTCTCCTTGCACCCAGCCTGCTTGCCTCCCTCCTTCCTTCTCACTCCTGGGCTCTTTTTTAGTCTCTGTAGGTCCTCCCACCTAGTCTGTGTCTCTTTCTACCCTATTCCCACTCATGAAAGGACTGTTTGGCCAGGAGGATATTTCCACAGGCAGTAGCCTGGGAGGTCCCCCAATGAGTAGAAATACTATAAATAATGTCAGTAACCATATATGTAATACCCTAATACACACATGCATACACATGTGAACATAATTGTATAGTCTCATTTAACAGTTCAGTTTAATGCTCAGTGGAGCATAACAACCTTTTTGGCAGGGAATGTAGAGAGGAAAGTAAAAGATAGGAAATATTGATAGGTGAACAAAATTTGGCTACCAAAAACTTATAACATGATTGCCTTCGGATCATGGTTAATTGGTCCAGTGTGGACATCTGATCCTAGCATCCATTACAGGTTTCCATGACCCCTGGTCTAGGATCAAGAGCAGGTAAAATCTGGAGGATTTAGTCAGGTGCTGAGAGCAAGTAGTTTATTTTGGTTTCTCCTTGGTTTCATTGTCAAGAGTCTGGGCTGCAGGGCCAGTGAGATAGCTCAGCAGAGTAAAGCACCTGCTTAGGCAAACTTAGGCAAGCTCAGGGACCGTGTTCGATCCTGGTACCACATACCGTGCCAGGCCCACCCCTCTGGGCAGATTGAGCTGGCTAGAGTCCAGGTGAAGCAGTGTATGACTGTAATTCGAGCAATGGTGCATGTTTATAATTCCAGCAATGGAGAGGCTGAAAGCAGGAGTATCACTATAAGTCTGAGCTGCGTAGTGAGATCCTGTGACAACCAAATACATTAAAAAAAAAAAAAAAAAAAAAAGTCCGGGCTATAGGGCTGGGCTCAGGCCTTTGCCCTCCACACAAATTCTAGCTGCACGACATCTCTGTTGTTGCGCTGCCTGCGCAGTAAGCTCCTTGCTCCTCCTTTTCCTGTCCAACTGGACTCTGAGGTTTCCTTCCTAGTGACTGGGTGATGCCCTGGTGTTTCACAGAGGAGTAGAGCTGTGCCTTCAGCCAAGAGCTGCAGTAGAGTCCTAGCAGAGTTGTCACACGTGTGGCCTCCTGAGCTTGCTTCCTAGGCCAACCTTGGGGACTTCCCAGGGAGACCCCCAGAGCTGCTCTTACTGATTTCTTGTCTCATTTGCATGTGTGATTCAAGAGCTGTGACGAGCTCACCTGTCAAGCAGCTTCCAAGAATATCTCTGTAGTTCACTCTGTGGCATGGTATAATAGCCACTCATATCTATAGGTATTAATAATCATTATAGTTTCAGTAGAGAGAAAATTAGTATGGCACTGAAATTCTGTTCAAATGGTACTCACCTGACTCTGCTGACCAATCAGGAATGATAAAATAAAAATAATGTGACCAGAGTGTTTTTAAGCTTTATTGTTTAGTAGATGGATTTTAAGAACACAAGTCAGGCATGGTGGTGCACACCTGTAATCCCAGCACTTGGGAGGATGAAGCAGGAGGATGGATGTGAGTTCAAGACCAGTGTAGTGGTTGATACATTGTGTCAATTTGGCTGGATCGCTCAGCATCCCGGTTCCCTGTTGGTGGGGGTCCGGTCCTGGGGTACAATTGGTTCCTCCCTAGAGCATGACCAGGGCCTGCCTAAGATATGATTGGCTCCTTCCTAGAGCAGGATCAAGGGCCCATCCTGAGGTATGATTAGTTCCACCCTAGGGCACAAAGGGCCCACCTTACAGTGACTCAGCACAAACAGACTTTATAAAGGGGCTGAGGAAGGAGTCAAGACTTTACTTCGCTGGAGGAGCTTCAGTCTTCGCATTTGGCCTGGACTTCATTGTCTGGCTTGCAGTGTAGACTCTTCAGCCTCCAGCTTGCATCTTTCGCCATCCATCGCAGACTCCTCAGCGTCCATTACAGATACTTCAGTCTTCCATTGCAGACCCATAAGCCAATGGATAGAGACTTATAGAAAACACTGCAGTGAGTTTCAGACTTGAGGACTGAATTCTTCAGTCTGGAGCATGCAGACACCCTCTACACGCTTCCTCATCTGACTCTGTGGCTGACTATTGTAAGCCGATCTTATAATTCCTTATAGATTGTATATTTGTGTTAATATCCATTCCTTATACTATATGTTCTGTTCCTCTAAGTAAAACTCTGACCAATACAACCAGCCTGAGCTACAAAAGTGAGTTCAAGGCCAGCTTGAGCTGCATAGTGAGATCCTGTCTCAAAAACAAAACAAAACAAAACAAAATAATAATAAAATAAAAACATAAAGACTCTTTTAGAGCAATGTTTGGCTCACAGCAAAATTGAGCAGAAAATTTCCTTCATGCCTTTTTATGGACTGATAACTGCTTTCTTTTTATTGCTCATGAATATTCCATTGTCTGAATGTACTGCAGTTTATTTATCCATATACCTCCTGAAGGACATTTTGGCAGCTTCCAAATTTTGATAATTATGAATAAAGCTGCTATGAGCATCTGTGGGCAAGTTTGTGAATAGATGTGTATTTTCAACTCATTTGAGTAAATACCAAGAAGCACAATTGCTGGACTGTACAGTGAGAGCCTGCTTCGCTTAATGAGGACTTTTAATCTACATTGTGTGATTTTATCTTCAGAGGCTTGTCTGAGGTTATAGGATGGAATATGAGTCTTCTGACACAGAAGACAGCTTCTCCCTTTCTACTGCTAAGTTTCAGCCCCTGGCAGATCTTGACCCTTTCTGGCTCAAGGACTTTACTGGAAGCAGCTCCTGTCCCCTCAGGTTTCTCCCCTGCAGGTTGCACCAGTGCTGTAAGCCACACCACTCCCTGGATGCCCAGGGTAAGAAGCCCCGTGCAAGGCTGACCTGAAGCTGAGCAGCAGGGACAGGTTCTGGCAACACTGTTCTGTACACAACAGATGACAATGGAAAGGAAGTCTGATCCTGAGATCTTCCTTCAAGGACCAAGGACAAGAAAACTATGCCGGTGGACAATTAGTTGTCTTCTGAGTTTCTTCCTTAAAAAAAGAAGTCTTTCAATCTCTGTTGTTTTAGTAATTATTCGTGTAAAATAGTTTCTTCAGAATTGCCTGTTTACTTCCCTCCGAATGTAGTACTTTGTGTTTCCCGTACAGTATGTCCTCTGCACGGGAGATGGAGAAACCTTGTTAATGGAACTATGGATATTTTGTTGTTCTCCTTTTTTCTTTTTAATATGAGAGAACAAAGCATTCAGAACCTAGACATTTTCTTTTTAGTAAGATAGATGAGCAATTGTCAGTGGTGTGATTAGGATTGTCTTCACAATTTTGACTGAGATCAATCTATTCAGCCTAAGTAGCTGTGAGAAAACAGGAAGGAGGGAGGAGGTCAGAGCCATTTATTTCTCCTCAACATCTTGATTTTTTTACTCTATACAATAAGGAGACAGACATGAGAGCAGGAAACAAAGTGTCTCTTCAAACTTTAAGCATCAGGTGTACCTGGCGTCCATGGGGATGGAAGCCACTGTGCTTGGGGCTCTCCCAATTGCTTGCCAGACCTTGCCCCACAACTGTTGGCCACCGTCTCTTCCTTATGGCCACTCCAAGGTTATATCCTTTATAATAAAGCTGTAGTTGTATTTTTAAAAACTAATAGCCAACCATGAGAACCTGTTGACCACAAGTGAGGGTGGAGACTGTTGATGTAATGTGTATTGGAGAAACCATCCCAGTGATTCAGAACACTTAGACAGTAATGGGTGAACCAGAGAGGGAGGCTGGGGCAATGGGTGGGCTTCCTGTGACCACCCCAGCAGTCACTGTGATGACACATCCTTCCAACATGTCAGTGTGGTCCTCAGCCTGCAGCTCAGAAGCAGCGAGCACTGCTTTTCTGACAACATGGATGGCTCAAGACCAATGATGTCAGTGTTTCTGAGCCAGGAAGAGCAGGATAACTTCTAATCCCTATGTTTAAAGACAAAGAAAGGTCCTTGTTCAAGGAAACAGGGGGTATGAGAATGGTAGGGCTTTAGGTGGAATGACTATTCTGTAGGGCCATAGTGCACAGAGCTAGAGGAAACCTCTTTTACATTCTGAGCTAGGGACATATCCCGGGTTGCACAGTGCAGGAAGAATGTGTGGTGTTTTCTGGGCTGGAGAGAAATCCATGCTCATAATGGACTTGGAGAAACATGGTGGCTTCAATGGACTAGGACGGCAGAAGCCAATGAAATGCTCTGTCCTCAGGGAGCAATCATGTCCATTTTAGGCCCGGAGCCTGTACCACTGGAAAACGCTTTGTGAAAAGTGAAGGGGGGTAGCAGCACCAAAGCTGTCACCATCCGCCGTGATTGTTTTCATGGAGGAAGCAGAAGGGGAGTTTCTGCTTTCCTTTAGTTTCTTTCTTTCCTTTAGGATAAATGGATTACATTTTACTATGGCCAGAAATGGAACTTGCTGACCTGATAATATTTGCCCCAACCCCCAGAAAATTTTTGAATATTTTTTAAACCCTTAAACAATTCTGTAAGAGAGATTTTCAGGACCCTCGTATTAATGCATTGTCACTTCAGTAAGTATTTGCACACCCTTATAAAAGGTGCACAGCTGGAATATGAGTTGAGATACAGCTATGTTGAGTGAGGAAGGTCCACAAGAGATGGAACAGATGGTAGGACGCAGGTGGCCCTAACCAGATGAAGCTGCTTCTGAGCCTGTCCTTCGGATGCCTCTGAACATACTCCCAGGGGAGACAACACTGGCTCTCTGTTCTTCAATATCTGAAAAGAGGAGATAATAATAATGCCTACCTCCTAATATGGCAAGAATTCAGTAATTTAACACATGCAATGTAGTTGCAACAGTGTGTGATGGGGGGGAGAGCATGAAATATATATGTTTTTTCTCTACATATATGCAGATTTGTGAAAATGTTTAATTATAAATTACACAGAAAGAATATAATGACTTACTGTAGATTCTAAGCAAATGAGTTTATTCCAGCTTCTTTTTGGTGTATCCAAATAATCAGCATCATTATTTTTGTCTTTGGGGCCATTGTCAAATAAAACAATGGTTTCTTGAAAACAGCACTGTGATACTGGGACAGCTGGTTGGGTAACCAAGACACCAAGTGACTAACAGGCAAGTAGTGTATACTTTGTGGATACATTGGACAAAAGGAGTTTCATGTGAGAGCAAGATAGAGTGAGATAGTATGAGAGTTTATCATATTGCTCAGGACAGTGCAGTCTAAAACTTACAAATTGTTAGCATATAGAATTTCAAGAAAACCTTTGGATCTGAGTTGACTTGGGACAACTGAAGCCTCAGAAAGTGAAATTGTGGATAAAGGGAAACTACTGGATTTTATTATCAGTTGCTTTTTAATCTTTTACTGTGCCTAGTTAATAAATTAAAATTTATCCTAAATTTGTATTATGGAAAAAAAAAGTCTGTGCAGTGTTTAGTACTGTATCTGGTGTCGGTGTCCAGTGAGGGCCTTGGGCTATGTGTCCCTTAGATAAGAGAGAAGCTACTGAACTGAAAACTCCGGCCATCAGTCCTGAATCAGACACTGTTCTGTGTCTAGATAGCACAGAAATAACTTACAAAAGAGTGTTTAGAAGCAAGTTACAAAACAGTAATTACGTTATGATTCCTACAGTGTAAAGATTTTTAGGCGTCATGGGCTGGATTTCTCCCTTCCTCTCAACATATACCTTGAAGTCCCAACCCTCATGCGAGTGAAAAAGATCACTTAGTGTGGGCTCTAAGCCAGTCTGGCTGGTATTCTTCTAAAAGGGAAACTTTAAACGATGTAACAGACTTGCATAGAGAAAAGGCCACATGCCAACATGGTGAAGTTAAGGAGAAATTTCAGGAAAATATAAACGTGTCAAACCTGCCAGCCACCTCAGTCCTGGACTTCCAGGCCCCAGAACATGAAAACATAAATTCTTGGTCTGGCAGGATGGCTCAGTGGTCTAAAGCACCTGCTTGGGAAAGCTTGGGCGGCTGCAGGGACTGCTGTTCGATCCCCAGCACCACATGCTGCGCCAGCCCTGCCCTTGGGGCAGGCTGAGCCGGCCATAAAAAAATAAGTGAACAAACAAAGGTTCTGAAACAAGAAAAATAAATAAAGAAAGAAAGAAAGAAAGAAAGAAAGAAAACATAAATTCTTGTTGTTTAAACCACCTAGTCTAGGTTACTTTGTTATTCTTAGGGTGAAGGAATTTCAGCAAATTTTAATTTACTTTGTTTTCTTCCTTTGAAAAAAAAAAAAAAAAGCTCCTTGTTGTTTTGTTAGTGCAAAGTATTACAAAGAATTACAAGACAAAGAAATAACCCCAGGCTGAGTTCCCTGAGCCCATTTAGTCATCAAATTGCTGTCTGCTACTGTTGTTTTCCCTGGCTTTCTGCAGCCTGTGCTTGGGAGCCCAGGCTGAATAAGAGACCAGCCAGGGTCTACTGCCTTGGACTGAGTAAGTACCCTCACTCAAAGGGTTTCAAGGCAAGCTGAGCAGGATTCTAAGAAGTACAATGTTGCATTCTAAAGAAAGCAAGGTCTGCTTTTATCTAATGAACAACTGAGCCTCTGTCACAAAGGCCTTATTAGAAGTCTTCCAGAGCCCTCAGCACCTGGCATGTGTCCCCAATAGGGATTAACATTAGCACAGCCTGCAGATGACTTTCCCCAGGCTGGTGGTTGAGAAACAGGACTTCCTTACATCCTAGCCAAGCCTATGACCTTTCTCCCTCCCAGGAGGGACTCCTGATTGTGATTGTTTGGGTTGGCTCCATCTCTGAGCCATCTGATGTGTCCTGTGTACATGTGTCTCTCTACCTGCAGGATCCCGATTCAACCAAGAAGAGGGAGTGGACCTGGGTATACGACAAGGGATACTGGATACTCCCCACACCCATCCGGAAGAAGACACAGGAGCCTCTTAATCACAGTTTTCTGGAGAAAGGTTCTGGGGAGCTGAGCTGGAACAAAGACTAGTTTGCCTGCTTTCTTTCCTACTCTCTCTCTTTGTCCTGCCTCCTGGGCTTCATCTCTCCTGGAAGCCTCCAAGACTTCTGCTCCTCCTTCCCGACCATGTTGATTGCATCTGACAGAAGTTGAAGGCTGAGAGATCCCAGATTTGGATTTTTGCTCCTCTGCCGTTATGATCATGAGCAAATGATCAAATCTGTTCTTATGAACTTACACAATGGTGAGAAGTCTAGTGTGGCTTTTTGGGAGTCCAACTGAGGATTAAATCAGATGAGGTATAGCACTATGGTTGGCAACTGCTTAGTAAATACTGACTTGAATCTTTCATTACTTTCTAGGCAGAGTAAGGTGCAGAAGATACTGGGCCAAGGATAGGAGCGCAGGCTCTGGACACCCAGGATGTGTTCCGGAAGCAAGCAGAATATCTGTGGCTCAGGCAGAGACTGGCAGAGAGAGAACTGGCATGACCTCCCAGCTCTGTGCTGCAGGGAACAGAAAGACCTTGCTGGGCACAGGCAGTTGTTCAGTGAAGTTTTATAGAATAGTATTGGGGATTTATAAAAGAAACACAGTCTTCTTTTCTCAACCAGGGGCAGCATGGTTTTATTATTGAATAAGTATTAAACAAGAATGTGACACACACTGAAAGGATGCAGAGTATACTGCTCCAAAGCCTGTCAGTCTGGTGTGAGGATCATTCAGAACTAAAAGTACTTGAGAAACAGCAGGTACAAGAGGACCTTCCTGCTCTCCCATCCCTAGAGGGTAGGGCACAAGGGTTCTACATCAACCAGAGGTAGTGCTAGACCCATATTAGCCCAGAGGTAGCAGCAAGGCGCACCTACCCACAGACCTGACTAGGCCTTATCTTCTCGTGGTTTTGCTCTCCACTTAGTTATTTTCCTTCTGCCACCACCTCTGAAAGTCTAAAGCTCTTTCCCTGCATCTTGTTTCTCTACAAATGTGTGGTTCCTTTGGAGACTACAGGAGCCTAGTTCACTCTTTTTTTTTTTTTAATGTATTTAGTACAGGGTCTCACTACACAGATTGGGGGTAGTGATCCTCCTGTTTTCAGCCTCCCAAGCACTGGGATTACAAGTGGGTACCACCACACCCAGTCTCAGTGGCTGTTACATCGAGCCCTGTGGGTGGAGCTGGCCCTGCGCACCGGGTATTGAACCCTGGCCATTGTGTCTGTCTAAGCAGGCACTTTAATCTGCTAAGCTATCTGGCTGGCCCTGCCAAGTTCACTCTTTAGACTTACTGGCTACCAACTGCTTCCTTATCTGGTGTGTATCTGATGCAAATGTTAATAAACCTCTTCGTCTCTGCCTTATCGCTCTTATTAGTCTCACCGTCTTACCTTTCTCATCAGAGCTTCACAGTTATAAAGCTTCACAGGATAAAGGGAACAGGTTTTCTTTCCCCCCCCTTCTACAACATTACAGCCAATCCTTTAAGAGATTCCAAAGACAGAAAGGAATATAATCCCCCTTATGGTGCCAAGCAAATGCAACTTATCACACACGTCTTCCTTGGTAAACAATCTCTATTCTCAATTAGGAGGGTTTGGTAGCACCTTCTGTCACACGAAGCATGTCCTAACTCTGCCATGGCAGTCGGGAAGACTAACCTCATCTTGGTGCTAGGTGTCTACCAAAGTTAGGCTCCCCTCTCTTCCTGCCTCCCCAAGAAAAATGTAAGTAGGGCACTATTCCCAGCTAGACTCAGGCTTCAGGAAGATGGCTGTTACATACACACATCTCAGTTATGAGGCTGGGTCATGCTAATAGTCTCCATATATTTGAAAAGGACAGAGAAATGAATTATGAAATAGAAGGGAGAGGATGAGCAAGCACTTGGTCCTTGTTTTCAATAGGGAGAACTAAGTCTCTTAAACTTGTACCTGCCCTTAAAATCTATGATTTCAAAGACACAACAATAAAATAGTGTGAAATTATTGTGTTTACTAAGGAATAAACAAGAATTTGTGAACATAGTATTCACAAATCCTATGCAAATCATGGAATTATTCCCATTTTATAGGTGATGAAACTAAGGCACAGATTATTTTTGGTTGCTAGGACTGTACAGAGATGGAGCCTGGACTTCGGTCTAATTCATTCTGATACACAGGTGGATAGACAGATGGTTGAGGCCTGAGAAGAAAAGAGGTTCTCAAACTGCCATTGAATTTGGAAACTAGACAGAGGAGACTGCAGGAAGTCTGGAGTAATTGCGTTTGCTGAAAATACTTCTTCCAAGTTCCTCAAGGTCGTCCTGCTCCACGCCTGTTGCCTTCTGGCTTCTGGGTTCAGTATCCACCTCCTCTCACATTCCCTCGTGAGGAGAGGCTTTTGATGTGCTTTCACGGTAAAATTACAGAATCAGGTGGTTGTTGATTTGAAGCTTCGTACATGCGTCACACCCCTAATTATTTCTTTCCTGTGTCTTCCCCAACCTTGGCAGTTGGGGAAAAGCAGCTCAGCTCAGCCACCAGCTGCCAGCGTCCTCTGCAGTACAGTGCTGCTGTGTTTGGCAGTGACCAGAATGGAGACGTTCTTTCGTTTTTAATGGCCCTTTGCCTTTGATTTCCCCTCCACACCACAGGAAATCAAGGCTGCAGATTTTATGGAAAGAAATTTCTTCGTTTCTCAGAAATATGTTTCCATGTTTGGGGAATGTTACGTTTGAAGTGCATTTAATGATCTTTTAAAGTTTACCCCCCCCCCCAAAGAATATAAGATTTTCTGAACAATGCTCTGATACTGTACAGTGTACATTATAAATTTTATAACAAATAACTGGCTTTCCCTCTACTCTAACAGTCTCACATACTTGATTAATGACACAAGTTTTAGGAAAATGCACAAAAAAGACATATATCACTAGCTGGGACAAAATACCCTACAAGCAAAGTTAAAGGGAAAAGGATTTGTTTAGCTCACAGTTTTTAGAGGTTTCAGCCATAACCAGCTGGCTCCAAGGCGGGGTGGCATGAGGTGGAGAGTAACAACTCACGGTGGTGGAAGACCAAGAAGCAACAGGTGGGGTAGAAGGAACAAGCCTCTTTCTGTCCCTTATATTGTATGCAGACTGCCTGCACTAGGGCCAGTGTAGCACTCACACTCTCAATCCGAGCATTGCACCATGAATAAATCATAAATTTTACATTCAGCCACCTCTGAAAAGCCCACCCCTCATGACTGCATGAGGCTTTGAGGGGAGACATCTAGTCACAAATCATAATCAGAAATATACTATTATGCCCAAATGCACTCCACAGGGCCGTACACGCACAAATCGTGCAACTGTCGGGTGTCGAAAGTTATGAGATTGAGCTCTGCCTTGGGCTTCTCATTGAGGACAGAGAAGCAGTGAACAGCCTGATGAGGACAAGAGGGAGGGAGAATAAAATAATGAGTGCATGAATCACAAAGTAACAGAGCACTGTCACATGGAGTTTGGCTTGGAAACCAGCATGCATGGAACCAGTTATTGACGAGGTAGACTGTTGTGGTGTGAGCCTTGACCTCCACTCCAGAAGACAACACTGAAGTCCAAAGTTTCAGTATCTGTGAAAGTCACCTTGTTTGGAAATGGAGGCATGTAACCCAGTTCAGGTGAGCCTCTTAGGGTGACCTTTATCTATTAAGACTGGTATTCTTTTCAGAAGAGGAAATGTAGGTACAGACACACAGAGAAAATGCCATGTGAAGACACAAAGACACAGGACACAGAAGTGCCTCCATGTGAAAGTGGAGATGGCAGTTGAAGTGATGTTGCTACAGCCAGGAAACGTGTTGGGCTGCTACTGATAGGAGAAGTAAGTGGAGGGCCTTCCCTAGAGGGCTAGCGGGGTCTTGGCCTGGCCAACAGCTGATGGTAGAAATGGTGTTAGGTCATTTGTGCTGCTATCACAAGATACCAGAGACTGCCATTCAAATCACAGAATGCACAACATAAAGAATGAAATTTGTGTACATGATGATCCTTCATAAATATAATAATAAATATATATGATATGCACCAAGTGTAATTTATATAAATATATAATAATAATAGCTCAATTGTGCAGCACATCAGTGCAAGACTTCATAAAGTGGGGTGCTAAGTGAGGGGAGGGTATATGAGAACTCTATCTTTTGCTCAATTCTTCTGTAAGCCTGAAACTGCTCTAAAAATAAAGCCTATTCATTTTTTTTTTTTAAAGAATCAAATCCATTGTTGTACTGAGTTACTGCCTTGAAACTCACCCAGTATTTTGACATGGCCTTGGAGTAGCTATGAACTGTGGGATGTTATCCTTTTCTTCTAGTATCCAAGGACTGTGTGCATTAATCCTGTGGAGAACATACCTACGAATTTGCTGTGGCCAAATAGGAAACCTCTGGGACATACACTAGTGATAAAAGTAGTTTCTCTTTGAATGTTTTGTTCCATTTTCACAGTGCTAAGAGTATCACCATCTCATCGCTTTCTCCCTACTCAGATCTAGCCTTTGTGTTGCCTGATTCCTGGGACTAAAAGGTATTGGCTTCTCTGACTCATGAAAACTCAGCTCCTTTGAGCTTTCACATCCTTTATCATACTGCAAGAGAAGCAGCAGTAGAGTATCATCTAATTCCTTTACAAAGAGCCTGTGCCTGCCCCAAAAGCACATTCATGCTGGACAGAGAAGTTGCAGTTGGGCATTGGGCAGCCTGGGTGATCAGAACTTGGCATTAACATCTGTGTTAATGGTCTGGACCTTGGGGAGATGCTGGAGAGAGACATGGCAGGACAGCCTGTGTAGACCCGTGGGTCCTAGCCTTCCAACCCTAGATCCAGGCTCCCCCCAGCCATGTGACATGGCTAGGTCAGCCTGCCAGAACTAAAATTCCAAGCTCATCTTCCCTGTAAGAGCAGGTAGCAGGCAGTTGGGCAGGCATGTGACATATCTCTGAGGTCTATGCCTAGGTGTACTAAGCCTTCTCCAACTCTCCTGGGCTGCCTGTCAAAGAATCCCTGGCCAACCTCCCTGGTTCTCCTTCTGCTCCTGTTGTCACCTTAACTAAGAATACCTGTTGTCTCATTCCTCTTCTCATGCTCATCTATATCACCTTTTTAAAATTTGCTAATTTAGTAGCAGAAATTACAATTAGGAACAGGATATCCAAGAAAGTTCATCTTATCTGGCTGAAATTCACTAGCCCTATGTCCAGAGGTGGCCGATTGGTGAACATATGTCCTTTTGGCCAATATGGATCATTCCAATATGGATCCAGCTTCTAACTTGGTACTACGCAATTCACTGAATTTATTAATTTAATTTTACTTTTAATGTATTTAGTAAAGGGTCTACAGCGTCCCACTACACAGATCGGACTCTTAGTGATCCTTCCTGTTTTTCAGCCTCCCAAGTGCTGGTATTACAGGCACATGCCACCATGCCAGGTCTCAATCACCATCACAGCACATGCTGGGGGTAAAGCTGGCACTGAAGGCTCGAGATCGAACCCTGTCCCCCTGCATCTGCCTAAGCAGGTTCTTCAATCTGCTGAATTATCTGACTGGCCCTTCAAAACACTGAAGTTAATGAATGTACCTGCCTCTAAGAAGCTCAAGTCCTGCAGAAAGACAGACATGAAAGAGGTAAGCTTCCTAATCCTCTAGAATCTCAGCTCCCTGGCATGAAACCTAGCATATCCCTTGGAAACTAGAGTTTCAGTGGCAGCCCATCGAGGCATTTTCATGAGAGGCCATTAGAGTGGTGCTGGGGAGAAGGGAAGATGGAGTGTGTGCACTAGAATGGAAGAATAGAAATAAAATCATTTTCACTGCAGTCCTAGGGGAGGGAATAGGAAAACTAATAGAATGTAAGCAGGAAGCTATATCCCAGAGAGAGAGAAATAAAGATGCTGGTCAGAGAGGCTCATAGCAAGGGATTTGCATAGAGTTACTGTGGAGAGAACAAGATCGCATGACCTCTCATAAGGAGGAGGAGCTATTAGTTTCAGCAGCAAGCTTCTCAACAAGCCAGGCCATGTTAATTAGTAAGAGCTGGTTTCAGGAAGCAACCCTCCAAAATAAAAAGAAAACTAGAACTTTTGGTAACGAAGTATACATGGAAGCAAATCCCTTTCACTGAGCAAGCTACCTATAAGAAAGTTAAACACTCTTAAGTCTCACATTGAGATAGCTAAGAATGGAGGACCTGTTAACAAACAGATGTTAACAATACAATATACATTACTATTAATAAAGAATATATACATTTATTAATATTCACTCCATCTAAAATGTCATGTTTACTTTAGTTCAAGTAATAAACACTGTAATCGTTTCTTATACTCTTCACCATGCTTTAAAAGATGTTAAACCCTGACTGTTGAATTCTCTACGGATTTTCTAGAGCCTGCGCCATGTAGTTGGACAGAAATCTTATGGAAGCTCCTAGCAGAGAACAAAGAAGGCCAAGTTCATTTTTACCGGGAATTTAAGGGTATCTTGTGAAAGGCACAATTTCTAGACTGAGTATTGAAAGGCATTGCATTGATTTGAGGAGCAAGAAGACCCATGGCTGTTCTCCACAGGCCACCAGCCCTCTTCTACCCGTGTTTTCAGTTGACAAGAGTGTTGAGAGTGGTGTCCAAGAATAGCAGTAATGATATCAGCAAATGGGCATCTCCTGCAATCCCTCACATGAGCCTCATGAAACCCCTGTGAGATAAATGCAATGAACCCAAATTATAAAGGACAAAACTAAAGCTCCTTTGCTTAAAGTCACAAAGCCAGTAAGGAATGAGGCCAGCATTTTCCCCAAGTCTAAATGCTTAAACCTGCACACTGTTTCCACTGGTTTCCTGTTGTCCTGTGTATGCCAGAAGAAAGATACCACATCAACATGGATGTGCTCTGTTGTAACCAAAATGGAACTCGATCAAAAGGAAATATTTGTAATAATTTTAGAACAAAAAAATCTTTAAAAAATTATTTTGACGTAGATGACACAAATAAATGAAGGCAAATGGAGACAGAGACAGGGCCAATACCAACATTAGATATTTAGAGTAATATTAGTTCAGCCAACTTGTGCAAACCAACAAGGAAAGGTAGAGAGAGCATCAGAAATCGATAGCACAATTTTAGTGTTAGCTACATTTAAATGAGACAGCTCTGACTCATTCAGCAGTGACGTCAGGCCAAGCAAGTTACAAGGGGCAAAAATATATTTTGGGGAAAAGTTGGAAAAGAAATAATAAATCGGAACATATTACATCTTGATAACTTATCCCTGTGGATAGACACTAAAGAATCATTGGTGATCTTCCTAGAACTCTGGGGAATCTGTATGCAAACCCAAGTCTTCAGAGCAGGGAAGAGCACATATTACCTCATGAAGGACCAGGGTTATATGCAAATCACTGACAAAAAATGGACCACACAGATTGGACAGTGAGTCTCAGGACCCACAAAGCAAGAGGCTATGAATAATATTAGTTCTTAGAACATCAGTGCCTTTGATCCCTACAGCCATGGAATCATCTGCATCAACACAGGAAAGGAAGAAAGTACTTAGCTGCCAATGAAAAGGGGATCTCTACTGTTCTTGTGGTCCAGGCCAAAGCTTAGTGATATTTGTTCTAAGGAAGCATATTCCATTGCATCAATTTTATCCCTTGTTGCATACCATTTAAACCCTGCCTGGTCCTTGGATTCTTCCCCTTTTTTTATTCCTTCATAGTTTATCATCATCTTGATCTAACATTTATGGAACGACTCCTCTGGTGTTGCTGTTAGGAGAAAGAACTGACTATTATTTCTTGTAACAGATCTTGCTGATTTACTCCAAAAGGCATAATTTGATCAAGGGCTCTCCAGAGCCATGTAACAAAAGATCTGAGTAGATTTTATTTTATTCTGCTTGCATTTCTTGTCATCACTGGAGAAAGGATGCTTTCTCTAGCAATATTCATGAATTCCTTCCCTAAACTATAAACACTTTGGTTCTTGGTATCACTTTTCTATTGTCTTCTTCTTATATAACTGCATGAAACTCAGAAAAAAGAGACGAATTTAAATTTAAGTTGGGCTATGAGATTCTAGAAGGCCAGAGAAGATGAGCTTGGAAGCAAAAGTATTCAGTTGAAAGCTGAATTTATTGCAAGTTTTGAGGCTGTATCTTCTGGGTATGGGAAGCTACTGGCTGGAGGACCTTCCAGCGGGTCTTCCTCCAATACATTCTTAGATAACTGGGGCCTTCGGGTGTTATGAACTAGCCACTTGCCTTTGAAGTTTCTTCTTTCGTTTTAAGTAGAAAGGGACAAGTCCACCAAAGCTTGTGCTTAGGAGACTAGGAGTGATTTATCCCACTGTAGCAAGAAGGTCTTACAAGATATTCAATACAGTTGTAAAACAAAAAATCCTTCTTCTTCTTCTTTATTGAAAACTGAGTAGGAAAGATATTATAAAGTGGAGGAGAGAGGATGCTTGACAGTTGTACCCTACTGCCACCTCTTCTAACCTCCCAGCCTTCATCGAAGTGTGTAAACACGCATCCTCACAAGTGTACACAGGCACAGCAAAGCTTGTGTCTTGACCTCTTCTCAGAGCTTTACAAGCTTCCCAGATTGAAATTATGACTTTTTTCATCCTCTGCATTTCCCATGTGCTGAGCATTTGTCAAGTCACCACTATCCATCCAGTTTTTTAGGAAATAGGAAGAATGATGGAGGACATACAAAGCATTTTTAAATTTTTTTTACTTTTTGAAAGAGAGTTTAAATTAAAATTGAAACAGAAAAAAATACACTTAACAAAGTAATATGAATTTCATAGTATCTATTGTAATATATAGTGTTGTCTTCCAACCAGTTATTCATATTACCAGATATATGGATGCAAAATTGAAAAAAAAGAAAGAAATGTATAAGAAATTAAGAAGACAAAAAAGAGAAACAATTGAAAAAAGGAGATGAAACAAATTAAAGCATTAACTGCTTCTTTCCATAGACCAGCAGAAAGGCACAGTACAGTTGTCCAAACTATCTTACTTATGTACATAGATAAATATCTTTGCCCACTCCCTCTCCTGTCCTTCTATTACCTTTTACCAATGTCTATTGTACCTTTCAGATGAGGAGACACACAATATGCCATCAAAAAATAGTGAATGTTGAAGACCTCTTTCAAAAAATTATTATAGTGAAAGAAAAATTATAATGAGCTTCCTCAAAATACCCCGGCCCATTTTGAACACACACTTATTACTTTCTGAAGCAGTTCAAGAAGTCTTCTTTCATGAGTGTCTTTAGTTGTGTTGTTATGGCTGCCTTGATATGGAATCAATTCAAATTATTTACCTTCTGTGGGTGGTTTGGCTGGGGAGGACCCAGAAGTCACACGGTGTCAGATCTGGGGAAGAAAGTGGATGAGGACCCATCATGACGCTTTTATAAAGCTTCCTTTATGTTGGATGCCATGGAGCAGTACAATTCTTGTACTTTTTTTAATCACAACTGGTAAAGATAATCACACAGGAGTTACAGAATGTCAAGAACAATAGAATAAATGTGTTTTAAGTGAAAGGGAGTATTCTGAGGGAGATTAGTGGTGATATCTCTTCTACTATAATATTTTTAAAAAATTTAATCACCATCTATTTGACCACGTGGTGCACAGTCCAAGGAGGCAAGTTCTATAGAATGTAATCTCTGCCTGCTAAGAGACTGGAAGCCTCATTAATCCAAGCTGCCAAATTCCTCTCTGATTTGAGCTTTTCGAAGGTGTGAAGACTGACATGTGAGAGACCAGTATGGACTCTGGTACAAGAAGTTTCTGGAAACTTCTGACCAAGCAGGAGAGGCTGGAGAGAGCATGGTTGTTCTAGTCTGACAGCTGGCTCTGGAATATTCAGGGGCTGTGAGTGGATCATTCAGGGCACTTCTGTTCTGCCCCCTGCTGAGGGAGGTGTCCGGACTCATTAGCACTCACACCAGGGGCCAGCCCTGGCTGCAAGGAGAAGTGAGAGCAGTCAATTTTGTCACTCATTAGCAACTCTTGGAGGCAAGGGTAGAAGATTGAAGCTATTGGCAAAATGGGAAGTTTACTGCTCCATGGGCGCAGTTGCCATTCTAGGTCTTTCTGCCTCAGTCAGTCACTCTGAGTTTATTATCTGCTGGTCTCACAGAGACATGAGCAAGACAATGTTGCTGAAAGTATTATTACTTTGTGTCATAGCTCAGTGAGTGGCCAGTGTTATGACTCCATGCAGTTTCACAGAAGAAAACAATGGGCATAAAAGTAATATGCAGAGCCAAAAATCTTTATAATTTTTGAATTTCATAACAGCAACAACTAAATCCTTAGTGTGTTTTATATAATATTGCATAAAATTATTCTAAAAATTTGCATGTGCTTATAATATAAGCTGTTCATATGAAATTAAAATGTAACTGGGTGTCATGTATTTTATTGGTCAACCTTACTCAACTTACCCAAGCTGACATTAATTATAGGGAGATGAAATGAAATTGACAGGTAAAATGTACCACATAGTTTGCCAAGCATGTTTATTTTCTCAACCATCCTAGAAGGTGGGTACCATTATGTACACTTTATAGTAAGGTAACTAGAACTCATACAAGTAAAGTGTTATGCTTGGTTACCTGTGAGAGTGAGCCTCTGATTCCAGAGTGGGTTTTGTTTTATTTTGTTCTATCCTATTTGATGCAATACTAGCAGTTGTACTCAGGGCCTTCACACTGAGTAATGTCCTTAGCCTGTTTTTAATATTTTTACTTTGTTATAGCGTCTTGCTAAGTTCACTAAGTTGCCCCCAAGCTGGGCTCAAACTTGTGATCCTCTTGCCTCAGCCTCCTAAGAGAGCTAGGTATACATCCCACCATGCCCAATTAGTGTATGTATTTTACTGTCACACTGATTGCCTACTTCGTCTTGATACTTAAGCAGCAAAAGGATGACTGTCCATCAGGGGCCACCAGGGATGGATGGATGAGAGTCCTCAATTCTCAATCAGTTCAACATTCTGCTGCGTAAAGCCTTGACGGCGTCTCGCCTCTCTCTCTCTCTCTCTCTCTCTCTCTCTCTCTCTCTCTCTCTGTATGTGCTCCTGCCCCTGAGTTACAATCCTTTGTCACTCATATCTATAGAGTATCTGCCAGATACTATTCTGCATGTGTGTGTGTGCATACATGGGTATGTGCGTGTGTGTGTTTCTATGCTGCAAAAGGAAATATAGGAAGATAATTAGAAAGCAATGAGATTGGTCACCTGCAATGGAGGGGGAAGGAGATTGAAGGGCTGGCACTTCTCTCAGTATAATAAGTGACCTTGTTTTGATTTTGGAAATGTACTACCTTTATGTTTATTTCTAAATATAATTGTGGATATTGAAGAAAATGGGATTCAAGCAAACACGACTGAGTCTACAACAAATAATAATATGACTGCACTGAGGAAAACTTAAGATATATATTCAACCAATTTTGAATGCTGTGGTTGAACTCAATCTGAAGAGCTAATGAGTTGTGTCCCCCAAAGGCCCATGGGCTGAAAACTTGGTCCTCACTGTGGCTATGTTTATGAGGTAGAACCTTTAAGATTCAGGGTCTAGGCCAGGTTATTTGCCCATTAGGGCAACCTCCCTCAGAAGGGATTTCTGCTGGTCTTGAACAGTGAGTTAGTTTCCATGAGATGAATTGCTTTAGAAAGCAGAACAGGCTCCTGAACGCCTCTGGGTTCCCTCTCCCTTGGTGATTCCTCCCTGTCATGCAGGCTCCCAGCATGACACCACCTGCCATGTTGTGGTAACCAGAGTTCCTGAGCAAAACTATGATCATGCTCTTCTTTTTGTTTTTTTCTTTTTTTTTTTAAAAAAAATTATTATGTATTTGGTACAGGGTCTCGCTACATAGCTCAGACTCATACTGATCCTCCTGTTTTCAGTCTCCCCAGTGCTGGGATTATAGGCATGTGCCACCATGCCTGATCTCAGTGTTCAGCTCAGTGTACCCAGAGACAGGGCTGTCATGGCATGTGGTGCCGGGGATTGAACCCTGGTCCCTGCACTTGTCTAAACAGGCACTTAGTCTGCTGAGCTATTTCACTGGCTCTTGGTATCATGCTCTGGAATCTCCAGAACTGTGAACTCAATAAACTTCTCTGTACAAAGTACTCAATTTCATGTATTTTGTTATCGCATCAGAAAATGGATTAATAGATAGTTAATTTATTGTTGCTGAAGGAATATGAGTAATATTTCTGAGATTTTTTTCTTGTACTGTTATTTTAGGGCTGAGCAATAGAAGTAAATATTTTGATTTAGATGGAAGAGTCAGGATTCTCACTGAGAAAGAAGACACATATATGGACTGGAAAAAAGCCAAGAACCACATAGTGTTAAGTTGGAAACAATAATACTCACTCCTGCTTCTGTCTGTGGAAATGACAATGACACTCCAGGAGCAATGGTATCGATCTTACCTTCTAGGCACCATTTCCCATCAAAAGGAACCTGGGGTACTCAGGAAAATGTTGATCCCAGGGCTTGGCAGGGAAAGCATATTAATATCTTGCTCTTAAATGTAAGAGAATGTGAGCATTCTGCATGCATTCCCGGTGCTCCGCAGACTCTGTCTGTCTCCATCTGAGTCTCTGGCCTCTTTCCTGTGCTCTATTATCAGAATGTCACTTTTTAACAAGCTGACTCTGGATAAGCTGAATGTAAAGGGTAAGTGAGTCATTCTGAGAGTGGATTTCAATATTCTCATGAAGAACAACCAGATAACAAGCAATAAAAAAAAAATCAAGGCTACTGTCCTAAGCATCAAATTATGCCTGAACAATGGGCTGGCCTGATGGTGGTCCAATGCCTGCCAAGTACTCCTTACAGCAAGTTGCCATAGAACTCAGGTCTCTGCTGGACAAGGATTTTTTTTTTTTTTTTGTATTTGGTACAGGGTGTCATACCACAGGTTGGACTCAGCTATCCTCCTGTTTTCAGCCTCTCTGGCACTGGGATTGTAGGTATGCCCAGTTTTGGTGGCCAACTTAGCATGCCCAGGGCACGACTGGCAGGGCACATGGTCCCTAGGCTTGCCTAAGCAGGTATTTAGTCTGCTGAGCTATCTCACAACCCCCATGTTCTGTTCTTGAAGGATGGTGACACCCAGAAGTATAGAAAACCTGTGCTGACCTATCAATAAGATCTTCACTCCTGCTGGAGAATGTCCACATTTGTGTGTGGGAGGAAGGGAAGGAAAATAAAAATGTCAAATCTGAGCCAGCCATATTCAAAGCTTTCTAAGCTTCAGTTTCCAAGCTAGGGGATGTCTATGTCAAAGATGTTTTTGTCACTGTACACTGAGCCCACAGCTCTATGGTAGGAGTCAACTTGCCATAGACACTGTTGGATGTTTTATGAAGAAGGAGCTGAACTATTTTGCTAAAGACTTGGAGAAACCAGAGCAATCCTTCTTGGCCATTTTGGGTACAGCTAAAGTTGTGGATAAGATCCAGCTGATCAATAATATGCTGAACAAAGTTAATGAGATGATTATTGGTAGTGAAATGGCTTTGACCTCCTTTAGACGCTCAACATGGAGATTGGCACTTCTCTGTTTGATGAAGAGGAACAGAAGATTGTTAAAGATCTAATGCCCAAAGCTGAGAAGAACAGTGCAAAGATTACTTTGCCCATTGACTTTGTCCCTGCTAACAAGTTCGATGAGAATGCCAAGACTGGCCAAGCCACTGTGGCCTGTGGCATACCTGCTGGGTGGATGGGCTTGGAGTGCAGTCCTGAGAGCAGCAAAAATAGGCTGGGGCTATTGGCCATGCTAAGCAGAATGTGTGCAGTGGACCTATGGTAGTATTTGAATGGGAAGCTCTTGTCCAGGTTACCAAAGCCCTCATGGGTGAGGTGGTAAAAGCTACTTCCAGGGGCTGCATCATGGGGAGTGGAGACACTGCTACTTGTTGTGCCCAATGGAACACAAAGCATAGTCAGCCATGCAAGCACTAGGGGAAGTGATAGTTCAGAGCTCCTAGAGTGTAAAGTCCTTCTTGGGGCAGATGCTTTTAGTAGTGCTTAGGGTTTTCCTTCCTTCTGATTCCTGTGCATAGAACCTAAGAGAAAATAGTACTTTCTGCCTTTCCATTTGGTACTAGACAAAAACCTTCCTGCACATCAAGATTCAGCCAGTGGCCAGGAGATGCAGCATCAGGAATGCCTAAACAGTTGTGCTACATATCAGTTGATGTTTACTGCATCCTGGACTTCACTACATCCTTTAAGTTCCCATGTAAGTTTCTTAGTGACTAAGCCATTGTACATTTTCGAATACATCTCTAATTACCTGTTAAAAGCAGGTGAGCGCTGTTTGAAGTAGCTTGCCATCATTGGCTTCATCATTATTCATTATTCAGCATGGAAACAAAATGAAATTCTAGTTGCAGGGACAGACAAGTTGTTGATGAGCTAGCAAATAAAAGGTGAAAGTGGTGTTCACTGACACTGGAAAAAAGTAAAAAAAAATGTTCATAAAATGATGGAATCATATTGCAAACGTATTGGGAACATCTTTTCTTTTTTTATTTTTAAAGAATAGAAAATAGTGATAGCAGAAAAAAAAAAACATTAGAAATGGTACAAGATTTCACTAAACAAATAGGAACTCAACAGTGGTATTATATGATACTATCACCAGATTCGTTGTTTTGATTACCATATATAAACATATAAGATTCATTTAAAGAAAAACAATAACAAAGAAGGTATAAGAAAATTAAAAGAGGAAAGAAAAATATCAGAGTTAAAAAAGATTTTTTAACCATTAACTATTCCTTTCAAAAGATCAGCAGAAAATGACAATATAATTATCCAAAGCATTCTGCATATAAACCTAATATATCTTTTTCCCTTCTTTCTTTTGTTCTTTTTCTCTCCATTTTCCTTTCCACTAAACAACTTCTTTCCTTCTCACAGTATCTTGTACTTTTTAGATTTTCATTATTCTTTCAGATCCTCACACTAACACCGTATAATGTTTGCACATGTGGATCTGTTTTATTTCACTTACCAATATAGCCTTTAGCTGCATCCATTTATGTACAAAAGTCTCAATTTTATCTTTTTTATAACTGAATGATACTCCATTGTGTAAAAATATTGTTTCTATCCATTCCTCAGCTGATGGGCATGTGGGTTGTTTCCAAGTTTCCAAGACTTAGCTATGACAAATTGTACTACTATAAGCATAG
Source organism: Myocastor coypus (assembly GCA_004027025.1). Lineage (NCBI taxonomy): Eukaryota > Metazoa > Chordata > Mammalia > Rodentia > Myocastoridae > Myocastor > Myocastor coypus. The sequence goes on from PVJA010009426.1 coordinate 32,559, forward strand.
GTGTAAATATATTGCTGCGGTATGATGATTTCAGTTCTTTTGGAAAAAATACCTAGGAGGAGAACAGCTGGCTTGAATCAGATCTCCAGTCTTAGCTGTTCGAGGAATCTCCATACTGATTTCCATAATGGTTGTAACAGCCTGCATTCCCACCAACAGTGAAGAAGCGTTCTTTCTTCTCCACTGCCTATCAAACATTTGTTATTGGTTGACTTCTTCCTCTCTCTTTTTTTTTTTTAAATGTATCTAGTACAGGGTCTACAAGGTGCTGGTATTACAGGCACTCACCATCACCATGCCCAGTCTCCTTGGTTATCTCAGTGCATTCTGGGGTGAGGCCAACCCTGCATACCTGGGATCAAATCCTCGGTCCCTGCATCTGCCTAAGCAGACACCTTAAACTGCTGAGCTATCTGGTTGGCCCTTTTTTGACTTTTGATGATGGCCATCTTTCTCAAGTAAGATGGTATCTCAGCATTGTTTTAATTTGCATCTCTTGAATGAGCGATGATGTTGAACATTGTTTCATATATTTATTTGCCATTTGTATCTCTTCATTTGTTAACTGTATATTCATCTCAGATGCCCATTTTTGGATTGGGTCTTTGAATTTTTCAGGTTTAATTTTTTTAACTTTTTACATGTTCTAGATGCGAGTCTTTTTTCTGAGGCACAGTCATCTGTAATTGTGGAAAACATCTGGAAGGATATCCCACTGGTCAAATCTATGGCAATTTTAGCACAAAAATGAGAAAATTATAGTTTATAATCTATACATTTTTCTTTAATTTATACTTGTACTAAATAAAAAGTGAAGAAGTGATGAAGGCTCTTCTTTAGAATAGAAAACCAACTAAGGAACATAGACTAGATGGAGTTAGAAAATAAACATTGCGGTACTACTTGAGTTAGGTAAGATTCATCAATGGATGCTAAAATGCTCAGGTGAAAGTCTCAGAGAATCTTTCCACAGATGGCTTATTAACTACAAAGAGGCAAGTAGTATCTTTACAGTGGAAAAGTTGGCTAATATCACTTCAGCCAAGTGATAAAAGTCAACATCACTAAGACAGAATGCACCAATCCTATAGTTTCTTCAGATTTCGTGCACCAATGACATATTGCTTATGATATAATTCTGCCCAAAATTTGTGGCCTGAAAACAACAAACAAATCCAACTTGACAACATTTGACATAGTTAAATGTGTGTTTTTCAGGACTGTCAATGTCACAAATGATAAAGACAGAATAATTCACAAAAGTGTACCAATTAAATGGCATAAGTGAAAGATGACCACTAACTGTAAGGCATAATTCTGGAACCAGTCTTAGATTTGGGGGGAAGTGGCATTGTGGTTAGGGAGAAAATGCCCTTGTAATTGGGACTTTTTGGGATAAAAAGATTTATGTGGTTTTCTTTCATGTGGTTCAGAAGTGATAATCATAATAATTATGTAGAGATAGATATTTAGGCAAAGAAATGTGCTAAAGAGTAGTCAGAAAACTGAGTAAAGAGCGTATGGGCGAATCACTGCATAACCTTTGCTGTTGTTCTCCAGGTGCAAAATATTTTTCAAAATAAAAAATTCCAACACCACTGGAGAGGTGAGGATCAGATATATCCATGATAACTGAAGGTGTGAAGTGGCTGAAGGACTGGAATTGCTGACATTGTGCATGTACCGGAAGCCAGTGGGGCCCTAGGAACTCTTCTTTTATGTCAGTGTCTCGGTTACTTTTCTCTAATTGCTGGGACAACATATCCAACACCCAAACTTAGGAAAGGTTTATTTAGCTCACAGTTAGTGGTGGTTACAGTCCATTCTCACCTGGCTCCAAGGCAAAGTGGCATGTGGCAGAGGGCAGCAGTTCATGGTGGCAGAAGACAGCAAAGAACAAAGTGCAGGCCAGCAGCTGTGACTTCTAGCAAACTTCTCACCCCACCTCACACTGTAATTCAGATTCCCACAATGGGGCAGGAATAACACTCACACCCGTAATCCCAGCACTGGATCATGAATTAATTAGAAGCTCTAGAAACCACCCCATGACTGCATGAGGCTTTGGGAGCACACAAACCATAACAGTGGGCTCCTAGAAACTCTTCTAAGTTAGTATTCTGTTCCACCTACTCTCCCAGCTACCTAGGATTCATCACCCAGAGTAGCTATAGGATCTCTGAGCAAAGAAAGGTGTATCCCACATATTTGTTGTACCTGCAGTATGGGAGTGGCTCTCAGTTTCAATTTCACTCAGCTTGTCAACACTTTTTAGCTATAACTCAAATCCATCCTTTCTTCTCCATGTCCTCTGCCATGGTCCCAGCTTCCTTGCCTACATTTCTTTGTCACTTTCTCACTTATCTCTCAGCCTTTAATACCCTCAACTCCACCCTAGCCCATCTTTTTTCACCTAAGAGTAGACTGGAAACTGCTTAGTAGGGCTGCAAGGAGCATGATCAGCTCTGCTCCTCCTTGGAACAGCAACAGCCCCTACCACTTCCTGCCACTTCTAGTTGCTTTCTTTCCCTCCCATTTGCTGTAGAGCTTTTTGCTCCAACAGTTCTGACCTGAGTTTTGCTTCCCAAACACATTGTTGAGGACTCTGAGGGGCTTAAATATACCACCCCTCTTGCTTGCTTATGTTGGGAACAATGTTGAAAATAAAGGACTAAAGAAATAAATAAGGGGCAGATAGAGATAAAATTATCTATTGATGAATAAGCCTGAATTTGAGGCTGTTGGTTCAAGTCTGTTGGTCAGTAGGCCCAGTACAGGGCTGGACAAAGTTGATCACCTCCACCTGTGCATGTCACCCTATAGGACCTCCAGAACCCCAGAAAGGCTCTTCATCTGCTCAAGACTGCTAGAGAGACAGAAAATGGCTAGGTTTGCGCTTCAGGAAAGTCTCTCCTGCAGGACACCATGCTTGAAAGAGATGACCCCTTCAGATTCCTCAGCCAGTCTTCCTGTCTATGCTCAACCCGAAAATCCAGAGGGAGAAAGCCTCACCTGCAACAGACCCTGAGCTCAGACTTTCCACCTCCAGAGCTGTGTTGCTCGAGCCTCCCAGTCTGTGGCCCATGATGGAAATCCAAGGAAACTAAGACATTGGGTGTGTTCCAGAACCTTAGCATGTCCTCTTCAGTACTACCTCTTTTTATTAAACTTAACCAATTATTTAAACATGCACATAATTTTAGAAGCCCAGTCAGTTTGCAAAGCTTATAAGGAAAATATTAGTCTATAGCCCTCCCGCCGTCCCTACCTTGAACTCAACTCCTGGGGAAAGCACTCTCTACTCTTCTCATTTTCTCATGTTCAGTGTTTCTATGTAACGTTAACACCACAATTCCCTGATTTGTCAACTTTAAACACTAACTATAGATGTCTTATAAAGATTTAGTGATTTTATTTTACCCTTAATTACCACTGCCTTTCCTTCTAACTAATGATGTCCCCATGTTCAGTAAATGTTCAGGGTCAATGTGATTTTGATCACCTAGTGGTCGTTTACTGCCTGGACACACAGTGTGATACAATTCCATTTCCTTTATTGTGTAAATTTTTGTTTTCCCATAGATATTAATGTTCCCTTTTCCATGAGCTTCACAAATTCTCCAACAGAATTATAAAAATCCAAATGTTATTTTCCATATAGCGAAATCATCAATTAATCAGTTCAAATTTTGTTTCTGTTCCTATTATATATATATATATATATATATATATATGCATGTATATATATATATATATATTTTTTTTTTTTTTTGTCTTTTTGAGACAGGGTCTCGCTATGCAGTTGAGGCTGGTCCTGAGCTCACTTTTGTAGCCCAGGCTGGTCTCGAACTCGCAACAATCCTCCTGCCTCAGCCTCCTGAGTGCTAGGATTACAGGCGTGCGCCACCACACCCGGCTTCCTATTATATTTTTGATGCCCATGAATTTCATATCATTCTCCTAACATTCCTTCTTTTTTAATGTTTTGGGAAAATAATTATATTAAAATGTTACTAGGTGTGGTGATGCATGCCTGTAATGTTAGCTGCTCCAGAAGCTGAGGCGAGGCCACAAAGCAAGATCCTAAATTTATGAAAAAAATAATCAAGCCTAATTGAACATAGAACTTCTCTACATTCCCAGTAGATTTGTATTAGTCCATATTTGTAGTAGATGTTTGCATCTCTTGTGTGCAGTTGTGGCCTCTGTATGCCATTCTTACCCTTTGCTTCATTCCCTTCGCTTCCCCTTGCTCCCCTGCCCCACAACTCTTGATCTCCTTCCATCTCAGTTACAATTCTCTCATTGCTGGGACAAATACGTGACACTCAAAATTAAGGAAGAAAAGGTTTTCTTAGCTCACAGTTACTGTAGATTTCAGCTCATACTTGGCTGGCTCCAAGGCTGAGTGGCACATGGCAGAGGGAAACCTTTCATGACAATAGCAAAGAGCAAAAGAACAAGGGGGGAGTGGTCTTAACGACAGCAACAGAGAGCAAGTTTGTCTCCCTTAAGTTGCATTCAGGCTGTCCACCCCAGGCTGTGTGTAGCACGCATTCCCATAATCCCAGTGGATCTTGAGTTAATTACAAAGTCTAGAGGTCCACCCTATGACTGCATGAGGCTTTAGGGGGACAACTAGGCACAAATCATAACACTTTCCCATTTAAGAAACATCTACCTACTTCCTCTTACCTACCATTTAGTTTGCTTTTTACTTACGATGTAGATTTCTCACATAAGACAAACTATGAGATATTTAAGTTTCTGTGTCTGATTTATTTCACCTAACATACAGTTTCAGGGTGCATCCACTTTTATACAAATGATTTGAGGTTATCTTTAGGTCAGGGTAGTAGTCCATCGTGTATAAAATCACAGTTTTAATCCACTCAGCTCTTGATTTCCAAGATTTAGCTATTTGGAACTATGTTGGAATAACAGCAGGTATGCACACATCGTTATAATACCATGTCCTTAATTCTTTTGAGAAAATGTCTAGAAGGGTAATAGCTGGGTCAAATGGTATTCATAGTTTACTTTTTTGAGGATTCCCATCTGTACTGATTTCCATAGTGTCTGTGCTACTTTATATTCCCCCCAACAAGCCCTCTCTCCCCTGACAGCCTCACCAACATTTGTCATTACCATATATCATTTGTTGACAGTGGCCATTGTTTCTGGGGTAAAATAGAATTTCAGTGTTATTTCCTTCTTATGGTAAACTTCTTAGTTTAGGGGTGCTTCCCCTCTCTGAGGCTATTAACTGTAGGATTTTTGTTTTGTTGTTTTCAGTTTGTTCTGTTGTCTATTTTTATATCTATTTTCCATGATAAAAGTTTTCCCAATTACTTGAGAATACTTGGGCCATTTATTGAACCTCAGTGTTGATCAAGGCTCTGTGTGTATGGAGAGAGGGGCTGTGTGTGTGTGTGTGTGTGTGTGTGTGTGTGTGTGTAAAATGGGATTTATAGGGTGATTCAGAGAGGACTCCACTTTCTTTTTTTCTTCTTGACTTTTCTCTGGGGCTGTTAATTTTCTATGGAGAGAAGCCCTCAACCACCTGCCTGTGGGCTGTAGTCTCATGTCTGCCTCTGGTGAGTATAAATGAAGAGGGCTAGGGGCCTACTGGTGTATACATTCACTCCGACAATAGACTTCACCCCTTTTTCTGAGGCTGAAGCCCTTCTGGGTCTTGCTTTCCAAGAATTCATCTCCTCCTTAGGTGAACCTAAGGTGATCCATCCAGATGGACGAGTAATCTAGGACCTAATTTCTTCTTAAATAGAATTTCAACCAACCCACTTACTTTTGCCTCCAGCTCACCACTACCTCTGACAGGTCAGGTGTTTCTTGTCTCTGGTCCCCACCTTGGCCTAGGATCTGTGAAGCCAGTTCTTCTATCCAAAGGTCATTTGCAGGCCTGCTTTCCATACTACCAAAACCAGTGGTGGTTCTCATTTGTTGTGGTTTCTTCTCTAATTCTGTTTATCCTTTGGGGTTTGTGCATATGTATTTTTATTCTTTCATTGCATTTTGGTTTGGGTGTAGGAGGGACCAGGGAGAAACAACCATGCCCAAGTGGCCATGCTTAACTGGAAGATCATTCCTTGTGCCATCCTGAGCCTACATGTGCTTCTGCGCTGCACTTCCTCTGTGCTCCATCTCACCTGTCAGAACTTGTCTACCCCTCCAGTGCGCCTGGAGACAGTGGCCTATTTGCATCCCAGCCTGCAGTGTAGATCCACGACATGTAGTAATTACTAACTGAGTTGAACAGGGCTATCCACTGGTAATTACACCACTTCTCTCTGGCTCTTTTAAGCATAGCCCTACTGAGAAGTTTTTAAAGATTGATCAGAAATAGCAAGTCCTACTCATATAATGCCATATTTATGGTACATATGGCTTTTCCTGGCTCTTTCAGAGATGTACTTTTTTACTTGGAAGTAATTGTTCTTCAAAGGTTAGAAATTCTCCTTAGTTACCAGGTAAGTGAAGCTAATAAGCAAAGTATTCTGACTAGCACAGAACAAAATGTAGAGTAGGTTTTGCCCCCTCTGACCCAGTAGGTCATGTGCTTGGATAATTGAAAGAAAATTGACATGTATTATCTATAATGCATTACTCCCATGCACACAAATTGACCTAGACATGAGGGGAAGTCCTCTGTGGTTGAGGCAAGAGCTATTCTAAGGAGAAAATTTACCTTCTCCTGAAATGTAATGAGGTGCTGTTCCATGCTTCTGGGGAAACCTTCTGAAATGGGCTGTATCTGCTGTCTAGGGCTTCTGTATTAAGTTATTATAGAATGGTGGCTGAGACAGTAACTTCTCATAATGCAGAAGGCTATATCATGGTATGAGCAGGGCTGGTCCTCCAGGAAGCTCAACAGGAGAATCTATCCCATATCTGTGTCCCAGTGCCTGTTGGTGATAGGACTTCTCTGGCATTCCTTGTCTTTAAAGGAGAAAAGATATAATTTCTTTTCTCAACCCTCACACCTCTTAGCTGAAATAGATTCCTGTTGACAGAAGGAAGATTAACTTTGAAAAACAGGTAGTTTTAATAACATTCTGCCTTAGTTACTCTTCTTAAGACTGAGACAAAACAGCTGATATCCAAAGTAAAGGAAGGAAGGGTTGATTTAGCTCACATTTGTAAAGGTTTCAGTCCATAATCAGTTGCCATGGCAGAAGAGCAGCTATTCATGGTGGAAAGAATAGCAAAAAGCAACCAGTATCTATGTGCTCCCTTTATACTCTATCTGTGTTCCCAGGTGTCTTAGATACTCTTCTGTTGTCGCTGGGACAAATGCCCAACACCCAAAATGAAGGAAAAAAAGGTTTATTTAGCTCACAGTTGCTGGAGGTTTCAGTCTATACTTGACTGGATCCAAGGCAGAGAGGCACAATGCAGAGGCCAATAATTCATGGTAGCAGAACAGCAACAAAGTGGTGAAAGAGGCAACCTACCAACCAGGGCAGCAGAGAGCAACAGAGAGAGTCTGTCTCTCTTTCATGTTCCATCAGGCTCTCTGCCTTATCCTATCCATCTCAGGCTATACCTATAATGCCACCAGTACTCAGCCCCATAATCTCATCAGTACTAAAACATATAATCCCAGTGAATCATGAGTCAAGTCTCAAACTCTAGAAGTTCCCACCCCATGATTGCATGAGGCGTTGGGTGAAAACTAAACATAGACCACAACATTCTGCCCCGGGCCCCCAAAGTCTCATGCACATCCCGTTTAGCAAAAAGATATTTTAGTCCATCTTGAAAAGTTGCCAAAGTCCCAACAGTTTCAGCATTGCTGAAAAGTCCAAGTCCCAAGTCTCCTCCAAGATCCAAGGCAAACTCTTCACTGTGAGCTCCTGTACAAAAGAAAAGTAAACACATCCAACATTCAAAAGCACAAGATAGACATTACCATTCCAAAAGTTGTAAGCAACAGGAAAATACAAAACACTGGTACCAATACAAGCCCAAAATCCAGCAGGCCAAACATTAGGTCCCATAGTTCTAACTGGAGCATCCCAGACAGTTTATACTGTGTTGGGAGCTTCAAAGTCCTTGCCTGGCTCCACTCCTAAGCATTCTTGGTGATAGCTCCCATGGCTTCTCTCTTAGGCTGGTTTTCCTCCCTCTTTGCAGTTTCCCTTAGATGATCCATGTCTCTGGCTTTTCTAGACTTCTGGGGTTTTCATGGAATTGGCTTTTCACTCTCTGCTTTCCACACTGCCCTCTCAGGGGCACACTGCCTGGCCTCCGAGGCCTTCTTCTGAATCCACAACATTCTGGAAGCCTTCTTAACCTAACAACTCCTGCATTCTGAATGCACCTAAAACCAATGCCACATGGATAATGCCAAGGTCTGCTTCCAGCTGGAGCAATAGCCAGGCTTCCTTCTCTCTTGGTTGTAGGGATTGAGTGCATGGGTTGATGAACATTCTTTTTTTTTTTTTTTGTCTTTTTGAGACAGGGTCTCACTATGCAGTTCAGACTGGCCTTGCGCTCACTTTTGTAGCCCAGGCTGGTCTCGAACTCACACCAATCTTCCTGCCTCAGCCTCCCGAGTGCTGGGATTACAGGTGTGCGCCACCACACCCGGCTTGGTTGATGAACATTCTGACCTTGATTCTGAGGAACAAATTCTCCATGCCAGCACCATTTTAGAACCTGGTTTGGCCACTGCTGCCATTCTGGTACTTGGGTCTCTGCAGCTTTCTTCTCAAGGTAAAGCCTCTCTCCTTTGTAATTCTGGGGTTGCAAAGGGTAGAGAGCTGCCAATTCTTGTGATGCCCTCAGGCCATCCTTTTGATTCTCTGGTTCCTTTTCAACAATGGAGATACTTTCAGCTCTATCTTTGAAGTCCACAGCTCTGCTGGTGCTTCCTTCCTGGCCAAACTCACAACATTTTAAATCATCCTGCTTGATGCTTTGCTCTTGATTTTCAACATAAATTTGGCTAAAAGCCCCCAATAACAACCATGCCACCATCCCAATAGTTTGCTGCTTTGAAATATCTCTTGAAAGATTAATCAGTCCACCATGCTTAATCTCAGTCTTAGGCAAAGTCTCTGGGAATGAGCAAGATTCTGACAGACTTTCAGCCAAGCCATAGAAGAAATCATCTCGATCCAGCAACCAATGCAGTCCTTTTTTCTTGCAGAAACCTCCCAACCTAGTCTTTACAGGTAGGTCTTTTGTCAGTCTTCTGGTCTAAGCTCTGACCAGAATCTCCCCTACAGAATAGTCGAGCTCTTTGCAAGTAGATGACCTCTCCAAACCTCTCCTATCTCTGCTCATAAACCATTCTTTGTATGCAGTCTTCAAGCCAGTCTTCCAGTCTGAGCTCTGACCAGAATCTCCCCTACCATACAGCTGAAGTTAATCCAGCCAAAGTTTATCCAACTCTTTGCAAGTAGGTAATATCATTGAACCTTTCCTATCTCTTCCCGTAAGCCATTCCCAAAAACTTGTAATCCACATGGTCAGGTTAGTCATGGCAATGACCCCACTTTGCTGGTACCAAATTCTGTCTTAGTTACTCTTCTCTTGTTGCTGGGACGAATACCCAACACCCAAAATGAAGGAAGTAAGTTTTATCTAACTCACAGTTGCTGGAAGTTTCAGTCCATACACAACTGGACCCAAGGCAGACAGGCATAATGCAGAGGCCAGTAGTTTATGGCAGCAGAACAGCAACAAAATGGTGAACAGGTGACAGTAGCAGAGTGCAACAGAGAGTCTGTCTCTCTCTGTCTCTCTTTTATGTCACATCAGGCTCTCTCCCTTAGCCTATCCATGTCAGACCATACCTATAATCCCAGCAGTAATCAAACCCATAATCTCATCAGTGCTAAAACACATAACCCCAGTGGATCATGAGTCAAGTCTCAAACTCTAGAAGTCTCCATCCCATGATTGCATGAGGCTTTGGGGGGACAACTGGACACAAACCATAACATGAGGATTAGGACAGTGCAAAACCAATCAGTGGACTCGTCATGTGTCCTTAATTCCAGCATCATACACTCTAGATTCAGCCACCTCTGAAAAAGCCCTAAGACTGAATGAGGTTTTGGGAAGGGGGACATCTAGACACAAACCATAGCACACACGTTCTGTCTGTCATGTGGGAGAGAAGTAGCTCCCTCCAGAACACAATGTTCTCTCAAACCAGTAGCCTGAGTCTCTGTCTTAAATGTAACTTAACAAAGAGCCGTAGGTATTAGGGCGACGAGGTAAAGGAGCAAGAAGTTTGCAGCTTTAAAGGCAAGAGAACTGTGAGAAGATCACCCAGGCTGCTTCTACATTCTTCTGGCATCTTCTGGGACTAGCTTGGACCAGCAGGGTGGATTTTCATCCCTTTCCAGAGGAAAAGAAAGCTAGGGACAGCAGTAAAAGACAGAGAGGAGTAGTGGAGCCCTCTGTCTGTGTGAATCTTTCTCTGTGCTGTAGTCAGAGCAGCGAGGAAAGGCTCCTATCCACAGCTTGATAATCCTTGGTATTCCACAGAGAAATGCTTCCGTTTCCTTCAGCTTGTGGCTGCTGATTCCGGTTTCTGTCCCCATCTTCATGATCTTCTTCCTGCCGTGTTTGCACTGGGGTCTTTTCAATTCTCTCTCTCATCGTAAGCACTTTAGGGCCCATCCTAAGCTCCAGCATGATTTCACTATAGCTTGACTATATGCAAAGACCCTAAATGAATATTCTAGGATGCTGAAATGGACATGACTTTTGGAGAGAGATGTTATTCAATCCAGTATATTGCCCGAAACTCGTATCTTCCTGCTCCTACTTCCTATAATTTTAGAGATATTTATAATCAAATACTTTTGGATGGTTAACATAGGGGAATATCCATTAATATGGAGAAGGTTCTGGAAGCTTGGCTTGAAAGTGAGGCACTCCCTTGGACCAAGGTTCCTAATCTTGCACATTGGGTCACTCCTGATGTCCAGACATCAGTAGTTTTCAGGGTGAGTTGGTAATACAGATCACTTTCCAGATCTTCCCCAGACCTTTGCTGATAAGGCTGCCTTTTCTAAGATCCTCCGACCTCAGTAGATGCAGACCCCACACATGTGTGTTCTTGTTCACTGCAGAGAAGTTGGCATCAGCACCTTATGTCTCTTATAGCTGCTCCTTTATTTGACTTCAAAGATAGAAACTCCATCAAGACTGCAAACTAAAAAGTTAACGAGGACGAAGTCTACTTGTGTAAGGGAGTTGTGAGTAACACACCCACATTCAATTTTTATATTATAGCAACAATTTGTTTGTATTTATCACAGTAATATGCTTGTCATAAAAATTTCAAAAGCCCATAAAGCACAGGGAAGAACTGACCCATGATTCCATCCTAATGTTTTTGTTCTGATGATTGTTCTTCCAGTGATTTTTTTTCTGTGCCTCTTCACATGCAATCATAGCTCGCAGATATGAAGTTTAGTGGTTTTGATGCCTAAATTCTCTGCTTAGCAATATATCACTAAATATATGTCAATAGCACATGTAGATAAACATTTTCCACTAAGTATTCCTTGGATTTTGAAAGGTTACGTTTAAATCCTTTATGGAGAATATTCTCTAATTATTTAACCAATCACCATGAAAGTGTGAAGGAAGTTTTCCAACAGTCAAATTATCGAGACTAAAAGACAAAGATTGAAGGAACACAAGCCCTGCCTACCTTTCCCCCGCTGCAAAGCTACCACTACAGAACTCTGCCCACTTCTGTTGCCACCACCGTCTCTACTCCAGTTCTATACATCAAAATAATGGAAGCCAGGGGAGGCATCAGATGGAGGGCCCTGACCTAGCAGGGAATGGTTCATTTAGAATCCTGTCCAAATGAATCACAGGATTTGAAAATGTCTGGAAAGATAGCCAGGCACCTTGTTCCTTGGTCATTTGCTTGATAAAATAAAATTGCTGATTTGCCTTCTGTACTGACTGAGCAGGAAAAAGGAACTGGAGGGAGAGAGGGAACTGCAGAGAGAGGGGGCCTTGCTGTTGCCCCACTGCACTTCCTTCTCTATGCTAAGGATGAGTGAGCTGCCTGCGGGCAAGTGGGTGCCAGGGAGAAAAGCCAGGTTTGTGCTGCCTTGTTTCCACCCTACTGGGAGGACAGGAAAACAGGCTCAGCAGCAAGAGCCTGTAGAGTTCTCTAATACCAGCTGGAAGTCAGGGGAAGAAATATCTGAGGCTTCTTTACTCACATGACTAGCCTCCCCTTTAAAAGAACTATGCTGAGGGGAAGATCTTATCTAAGTGCTCCATCAGAGGCTGAGCACATCCGTGCCCAATACTCAGAGGACATAGGTCTCAAGAAAAGGTCACATGAGGCAGACTTGTCCCTTTCCTACACTTTCCTGCACTCTTTCAAACACTCTTTGACATACTCCACCCCAGATCCTGGAAGCAACGGAGTGAAGAAGGAAAATGGACAAATTCCAGCCCACATCCCACTCCAGAGTTGGTCCTCAGTCTGGGCAGGGCACAGGTACTCAGAGGTAAGAGAGGACCAGTTGGCCATGTGAATTAATGACATTTAAAATCCGTGTCGTGTACCCAGAAGATCCACCTCTGGTAATTAATCAAGAGAATACTCAAAGATATACTTACATAGCATAACAATTTACCTGCATAAAAAAAAAAAACATTTTTCTAAATCCTCAAAAGCAATAGTATATATTTTTTGTACTGGGAATCGAACTCAGGACCTTGTGCTTTCAAAGCACTCACTTGTGGTGCTGAGCTATATCTTCAGCCCCAGAATTATAATTTTTATGTTGAAAAATATATGTTGCTTTGAAATTCAAAGAATTCTGAATATCTAATTTTCATATGCATTTATGGTATAACAGACTTTGTAGTATATAGGATCATTCAAAATAAAGAAGAGTTGTTTTGGTTTTTTCTTAAGAGCAGAATTTATTTATTGGGAGAAAGAATGCTTCTGTCAACGAGAGAGACAGAGAGGGACCCAAAGGGGTTGCCAAGGAACCTGCTTTTCTAGGGATTTTTACAGAGAAAAACCAGGAGGCATGTTGAGTCTAAGGTGGAAAACGTGGGAACTCACTAGGTGGGTGTGAAATGGGACAAAGCTATGACCCACCAATAAGATGACAATTGTAATTGCTCAGGAAAAATTGATTAAACCCAGATCAAATCAGGAAGCGAGTCACACAGCAAACAGACATGCAAACAGAACGATGGCCAGAAAAGAAGTTTTAAATAATTGATCATTACACAGTGCTGAGGACACAGTGTTCCATATACTATAGCTGGGGAGAAAAACCACCCCAGATCTAATAGTGCAAAATAACAGCTATGGGATTATGCTCGGGGTTATGCCTGTGAAGTATCCATTTGGATATGGCACAGTAGAAAGTTATGTCTCTGCTCTGGCATTGTGGGACCTCAGGTGAAGAAGTAAGCAGAGTGTCTCAAATGTTTATGGGAAAAAACATCTGGAGCTTCTTCATTCACATAGCTGGCACTTGTCATAAGTGACTGGATCATTAGACTCTTCTGAGACAGTTGACCAAAGAACTTCCATCTGGCCCTGCCTGGTAAGAGGAGGATCTCACAGCATGACAGCTTGGCTCCTAAGGGGTCCCCAGAGAATTCCAGGAGAGGACCACATGGCAACTGCATGAATTTTTATGACTCAGATTTGGAAGTAAATGTTGTTGCTTCCATCATAGCACATTGGTTAAAGCAGTTGTACATACCCGCTCCTATAAAGGCAAGGGGATGTGGCCCTATCTTTCAAAAGAAGCAGTGTTACATTACAGTAAACAGGTCTTAATGTGTAACAAAACTGGAACAAAGTGTTCTGATATCAAGCAGTTCTCCAACTTTCTGACCTCAACCAACCGGGTATCCAATAATTCAGCTCTGAGACAAAGTACCTGAAGCCAGTACAGACCCCCAAAATTATGGCCTCAGTCCTACATGACTACCCCCCCTTTAGATTTCCATCACAAGTGCCTGACCCACAGTCTACCTGCAGTTCTGTCAGCTCTGACTATAAACTTGGGGATCCCTACACCTCTCCTTTCAGATTTGATAGTTTGTTAGAATAACTCAGTACTCAAGAAAGCACTTAGGTTATAGCCACCAATTTATTATAAAGGATAAAACTCAGGAACAGCCAAATAGAAGAGAGTCATAGGGCAAAAAAAGCAGGATCTGCTCACTAGCCTGGACACAGCCCAGCCTCACAGTTTGGCAACTGTGATCAAACCTCATTACCTAGACATAATTGACTGAATCAATATCTCATGATCCAATTCCATCTCCAGTTTCTCTACCCTCTGTGGGTATGAGGGGCTAAACACTTTTTAAATTAACATGATTAATTCTTCTGGTTAGCCAGGCCCCCTTCTTTGGTGAGTGTTTTTCAGCAGAGGAGAAACAGTCGAATCACTCAGGAAATCCCAAAGGACTGTAGGAGCTCTGTCAAGTTGCCATAGATGAAGATGAAATATGCCATAGATGCATTTTTTTATTATACCACAACAGAAAACTAGTCATTAATATGCAAGGCATAGGGCTGGAGGCAGGCAATCTAACAAAGAGGAAACTGCTGCACCTACTCTTGAGAAGCTCAGAAGTAGTAGGGCAGACAGGAACATAAACACATTTTGTCAAATACTGTGAAATAAGCACCTATGGGAGGCTCAGAGGAAGAGTGACTAATTGCACAGTGAAACGTGCTCGTAAATGTTTTTCCAGTAAAGAAGGCATTATTTGCTTTTTCATGTTCCCTTGACTGCTCAACACTGCCGTGGGGGTATTGTTCACAAAGTGACTGTTTTCATCAAGGTGCCATGTGACTGGCAGGACACATGCATTTCCAAGTCAAGCAGTAGAAAACTGGATAGGGATGAAGAGTGCCACTGGGCAAATAGCAATGGTCTGTGCCTGCCGTGGTGAAGCTTTTTAGAACTTTCAATAATAACAAAGAAGTAGGTGAGAAAACTCAGTGATCTAAGCACCTGCCTGGCAAGTACAAGGACCTGAGTTTGATCCCTAGTACTGCATACCGTGCCAGCCCTGCCACCAGGCACACTGAGTTGGTCACAGACATGGTGGTACACCTGTAATCTCAGCACTAGATAGGCTGAAACAGGAGGCTTACTACAAGTCTGAGGTGAATAGTGAGACCTTGTAACAAATACATAAATTTTTAAAATGATTAAAATTAAAAATATAATAATAATAAAGCCAGCTGCATCATATAAGTTATAGGTTCGCAGCCACTGGTTATGCAGATGTGTTCTTTGCAAGTCAGAGTAACAAATCAGATAGCTTCTTGGCCTTGGAGATAGGTTGGGCTCTGGATCCTACACACTTAGTGTATGTGTCCCTTGGCACTACACTCTGACCCTACCAGGCAAGGCATGACATTTGCAACAAGAGCAGGATAGCAGGTCATTTATGGTACATATAACCCTTTAGGAGCCATAAATCAAACTAGCAAACCAGTAAACAAACAATATCTTATTATCCTACTTTGACAAATATCTTCTAACATGATTAAGAAGGGCCAAGTTTAAATTTAGAGTCCCAGTGCTTTGTCTGAATGGTGACCTGTGAGGGACACACACACACACACACACACACACACATTATTTTAAAGAAAATGACCCAATAAAACAGAGTTTCATAACAGGCTAGTCGGAGAGTAATAATAATTAAAACATCACGTATTATCTTCATAGTAGTTATTCAGAGTACAAGACAGGCATGAAATCTTGTCCAAATGTTACTAACACAACTTTTTCTCTTTAGATAATAGATTTTTCATGTCCATTAAGATTTGTCTTATATAGTTGGGTGCTCCCATGTTTGGTGTGTACATATTTATGACTGTTACCTCTTCCTCTTGTATTTTTCCCTAACCAGTATGTAGTGGCCTTCTTTATTTTGTTTGATCGTTCTTAGTATGCAGTTCAGACTGTCTGTGAACAGAATTTTTACCCCTGCTGTTTTCTGAGATCCTGAGGCATGTAGTATTGTTTTCTGTCCTTTGACTTTCAGCCTATGAGTTTCTTTATGAGTTAAGTGTGTTTCTTATATACAGCATATTGATAGATTTTGCTTCCTAAACCACTCTGCTAGTCTATTTCTTTTAGTTGGTGAATTAAGTCCATTTATATTGATGATTATAATTGATATGTATTGCCCTATGATTCACATGTTATTTACCTGCTGCTCTTGTGATTAATTGTTTGCCCTCTCTGTGGGTTCTTTCTGTTCTCATGGAGTTGTGGTCATTTTGATCCCTCTCTAAAATATCTTTTAGTAGTCTGTGTAGGGTTGGCTTTGCCATCATGAAATTCTTCAGTTGTTCTAAAGAACAGTTGTATTTGACTTCTGCATTGAACTTGAAAGAGAGCTTTGCAGAGTATAACAGTCTGGGCTGGAATTTGTTTTCATGGAGGACTTGAAGTACTCTGCTTCATGCTCTTCTTGACTTCATGGTTTGTGAAGAGAAATCTACTGTTATTCTGATGGATTTTCCTTTAAATGTGATCTGTTTCTTTTCTCTAGCTCAGTGGTTCTCAACCTTTCTAATGCTGTGACCCCGCAATACAGTTCCTCATGTTGCAGTGACCCCAAACCAAAAAATAATTTTGGTGGCTACTTCAAAACTGTGATTCCAAATAAGTAACATTTTCTCATGGCTTTAGGCGACCCCTGTGTTTTGGTTGTTTGACCCCCGCCAGGGTCACGACCCACAAGTTGAGAACCACTTCCCTGGCGGCTTTTAGTGTATTGTTCTTGTGCTAGATTTTTGGGATATTGACTATTATATGTCTGGGTGTGTTTTTAATTGGGTTGATGTTATTTGGAGTTCTATATGCTTGTTACTGAATGCTAGATTATTTCCCCATATTTGGGAAGTTTTCTGCTATTATTTCTGCCCATATTCTTTTTATATCATTTGTATTGACTCTTTTCTCGTTGATGCTTTTTTTTTTTTTTTTTTTTTTTTTTTTTTTTTTTTTTTTTTTTTTTTTTTTTTTTTTTTTTTTTTTTTTTTTTTTTTTTTTTTTTTTTTTTTTTTTTTTTTTTTTTTGGTCTTTCTAAGACAGGGTCTTCCTATGTAGTTCAGGCTGGCCTTGAGCTCACTTTTGTAGCCCAGGCTGTTCTCAAACTCACACAGATCCTCCTGCCTCAGCCTCCCAAGTGCTGGGATCACAGGCATGAGCCACCACATCCAGCTACATTGTTCATCTTTGTATCATCTTGCAGATATTGAATGATTTTTTTTTTCCTTCATTCCGGTTGTTTTTAAGAGATCCTTTATTACCTTTTCACTAGCTGTGATGGTGTATTCGTGATCTGAAACTCTATCTTCACTTTAATTCAAACAGTTTGCCCAGTTTGTGATTGAGATTTTATTTTCCTATATATCTCTTTGAATCTGCTTCAAAATGTGATCTATTTTTTCCTATATTGCTCATTGAATGATTCCATTATTTTTCTATTCTCCTCCAATTTGTTATCAGTCTTCTTTAAAAACACATTAATTCTTTCATTATAGTTATCCTTTTTTTAATTCAGAGATTATTTCTGATCTGATTTACTCTCTACCTTTCTATAATTTTTTTCTTTACTTCAAATGCTATTATTTCAGAGATTTCAGGTGTGTGATTTCCAAGTTCTTCAATACTAATGTCTCCTGTGTTTGTTCTGGGCAGGCTCAGGGCCTGAGGCTGCATTTTGCTCCTTCTCTTTGTCATTTTGTATAGCGCTGTCCTCTGGCATTTGGTGCCATTTTGGTGCTGTTATTACCTTAGCACCTTCCAATATTATTACCCAAGAGAAATTATGTGGTTAAGGAAGTTACAGTTTTGTATTCACAGAACTACAATTAGCAGAACTCATAATGGGCAGTGAGATTTAGTAGCTGACAATTTTTTTTTGACTAATGGGTTTGTATTTTAGACCATAACAGCCACCATTATGACAATATAGCTAAACAGATATTAAATTGGGAGTTTGTATTTAAATTAGTTCTCCTAAGTTCTGTCTGATCAGCTCCCATTGATATACCTGGAGCCTTCGAGGCAGATTAGTTCACCCTGATTACCGTTTGCTCCCTTTCTTGATCAAGAGAGAAAGAGAGAGCATACTCTCCTAGATCTGGGACTAGCAAAGTGTCTCAGATCCAGGTCCGGATCTACCAAGTTTGAACTTGTCCAGATTGGCCTATCTTGAGCCTGCCTGCTGTGTTCTGCTTCTTTCTGTTGCAGCCCATCAAAGTGAACCCACTGTGCCCCTCTGGCAAGATGCTCTGCTCCTGAATTAGCTGGGTGTGTTTCATGCCAAGCCTCTCTGCAGGGAGTTCTACTGCAGGGTTCCGCACCAGTCCTGTCTAATGAAACAGGTTCTAGCCACACACACACCTGCACACACACCTGCACACATACCTGCCCTGGGTGCTGGCTAGAAGTCAAACTTTTCTCTTTAATGAACTAAGAGAGAATAGTTGCATAATCTTTTTTTCTTTTTCTTTCTTTCTTTCTTTTTTTTAAATCAAGGATCAAACTCAGGACTTTGTGCTTACCAGGTAAATGCTTGTGCCACTGACCTATCTCCTTGGCCTTACATATCATGTATATATATATATATTTTTTTTTTCCCCCTTCCTCTTCCTTTTTCCTTACCCAGATCACATTTTGATTTTTATTTTGAATTTTCTTCCCAATCTATAATATATATTATACATTTCAGATCTTATTTACTCTTTTAGTTTCTCACACTAGGGAGACAATATGATATTTACATATATGGGTCTGATTTATTTCACTTATGAGTATGGTCTTGAGTATAGGCATCCATTTATCTACAAAAGTCTCAAAATTATCCTTCTTTATGGCTTAGTAAAATACCATTATATAAAAAACTATGTCTTTTCTTTGGTTGATGGATATTTAGGTTATTTTTAAGATTTAAAAAAAAATTTTGTTGCAAATTATGCTTCTATAAACATGGGTGCATATATATTGCTCTAGTATGATGTTTTTAATTCTTTTGGAAAGATATCCAGAAGGGCAATACCTCGGTCAAATAGGACCTCTAATCTTAGTTTTTTAAGAAATCTCCACACTGGTTTCCACAGTGGTTGAACCAGTGTACACTCCTCCCAACAGTGGACAAGTGTTCTTTTATTACCACAGCCCAGCTAGCCATCATTTGCAATCACTTGATTTTTTGATGATACTCATTCTTTGTAGGGTGAGATGGAATCTCTTTAATTTGATGTTGAATTTTTTTCATGTATTTATTTTCCATTTCTATTTCTTCATCTGAGAAGTGCATAGTCATCCCATATACCCATGTTAGGTTGGCTCTTTAAATTTTGGGCCTTCTTTATGTGTTCTAGGTAGAAGTCCTTGGTCTGAGGGACAAAATAATATTTTCCCACGCTGTGGGTTGTGTTTTCATGACATTGGTGATTTCTTTTGTTGTGCAAAAGTTTTTAATAAGGAAAGATCCCATTTGTTGATGCTGTGTAGTAGTTCCCATGAAGTTTGAGTTTTATTCATGAACTCTCTTCCTAACTCTGTGTCTTCAAGATCTCTACCTTTTTTTTTTCTCCCAGTAGATCTGATCTTTGTGCTTTAATATCTAAATCTTTAATTTATTTTTACTTTAGTTTAGTATATGGTGATAGACAGGGGTCTAATTTTAGTCTTTGACATGTGGAAAACCAGTTTTCCCAGCATCATTTATTGTAAAGACTATCTTCCAGTAAACATGTTTGGCCCTTTTGTCAAAGATGAGGTGGCTGAGTATGTTTGAAGTTGTGCCTGCACTTTCTATTCTGTTCTACTGATCTTCAGGCCTGTTATTTTGCCAATACCATGCTGATTTTATTACAGTAGTTTGTTGTACAATTTTAGGTCAGGGATTACGAGATCCCTTGACTTCCTTTGTTGCTGAGAATTGCTTTTGCCATTCTAAGTCTCTTCTGGCTCCAAATGAATTTTAGAAATGTGTTCTCTAGTTCCATGAAGTATGCTAATGGTATTTTATTAGGATTGTATTAAATCTATTAAATCTGTGTAACAGTTTTGGTAGTAGAGCCATTTTCACAATGGTGATCTTTCTTATCCACGAGCAAGGGATATTTCCATTTTTTCATATCCTCTTCAATGTCCTTTTTAAGGGTACTATAATTTTTAATGTACAGATTTTTTATATCTTTTCTCAGGTTAAGTGCTAAGTATTTCATTTCTTTTGGATATTGTTGTAAGGGATGTGCTTTCCCTAATTTATTTCTGAGTGAGGTTATTATTTGGATACAGGAATGCTATTGATTTTTGAGTCTGACTATATCCTACTACACTGCTGAATTTGGATATTGATTCTAGAAGTCTCTTGCAGGAGATTTTCAAGTTCTCTCTCGAGACTATCACATCATCTGTAAATAATAATAATTTAACTTCTTTATTTACTTATTCCATTTTCTTTTCATTTGTCTAATTGCTCTGGCTATGTTTTCCAGAACTATATTGAATAAGAATGGTGATAATGGACTCTTGTTTATGATTTTAGAGTGAAAGCTTTAGCTTTTGACCATTTTCATTGGATATTAGCTATTGTTTTGTCATAGAGAGATTCTATAAGGGTGAGGTAATGGTCATTTATTCCAATTTTCTAAAGTATTTTTTTTAATCATGAGTGGATGTTGGATTTTGTCAAATATTTTTTCCACATCTCTTGAGATAAGTGTGTGATTTTTGTCTTTGGTTCTGTTAATATGGTGTGTTACATTTATTAATTTGCATATTTTGAACCATCCCGGCACTCCTGGGATGAATCCTATTTTGTCGTGTTGTATATGTTCTTCTTGATGATTTGCTGAATATTGTTTGTCATTATCTTATTGAGATTTTTTTATCTATATTCTTTAGGGAGATTAACCTGTGGGTTTTTTGTTTGTTGTTTGTCTATTTTGTTGGATTCTTTTCTGGTTTTGGAATCAAAATAATTGTTTCCAGCAATGATTTTGGAAGTACTTTTTCCTTTACAATTTTCTTATTTCCTTACGGAATTTCAGGACTATTATCATTAGTTCTCTAAATTTATTGAATAATTCAACCATGAATCCATCAGGGCCTGGGCTTTGTTGGTAAATATTTAATTAAATGTTCTATTTCACTGGCTGTTAGAGGGTTATTTAGAATTTTTACATCTTAATTTAATTTGGTCAGTTCAATTGTGTCTGAGAATCTGTCTTTTTGTCTGCAGATAGCTTAGCCACTCCTACTATATTTTCCATCTTAATAGACTATAGGTTGTCATAGTAGGTTTTGATTGTCATGATTTGTGTCTTGTTGTCCCTCCCAAGCCTTGTGCAATCATGGGACTGCTTTGGGAGTTTGTGATAGATTATTGTGGATGTGGATGCTGCTCCTGCCCTGGGATAGGTAATTTGCATTACAATATAAGGAGGGAAGAGAAGCTAGCTAGCTGCTTGAGGTGCTACTACTCCTTTTGGCTCTGGCTCTCTTGTTTTTTGTCACTGCCATGAAAGGTTGCTCTCTCCCCTGTGCCACTCTGCTTTGGAGCCAGCTGAGTATGGACTAAAGTCTCCAGTAACTGTGAGCTAAATAAACCTTTCCTATTCCTAATTGCTTGAATTTGTGTTTTCTCTTTATTGTTTTTGATGAGATTGGCTAATGGTTTATTACCTTTATTTATTTTTTAAAAGAGTCAACTTTTTGGATCATTAATTCTTTTGTGTTCTTTTCTTAGTCTCTATTGCAGGAATTTCTGCTCTTATCTTTATAATTCCTCACTTTTTCAAGCTTTGGGTTTGATTTGTTCTTTTTTCCCAGAAGTTTGAGGTTCACTATTAGGCTGTTTAGTTGAGCTCATTCTGTTTTCCTGATGACAGAGTTCATTGCTACAAATGTCCCTTGTAGGACTGCTTTCATTACATTCCATAAGCTTCAGTATATTGTATCAGTTTTATCACTTAATTTTATGTACTATTTAATTTTGTCTTTAATTTCCTCTGCGATCCATTTAGCAGGGCATTGTTTAGTTTCAACATGTTCATATAGTTTTTGTGATTTCTTTTGTCATGGATTTCCAGTTTCATTGCACTGTGGTCAGATAATCAGCATGGAATGAATTAAATACCTCAATGTTTATTTAAACATATTTTGTGAGCTAATATGTGATTTATTTTGGATAAAGTCCATGTGCAACTAAGAAGAACGCATAATCTGATGTTTTGGGTGGAATACTATGCAGACATTTTCCAAGTCCATTTATTCACAAGCTTGGTTTAATTCTAATATTTCTTCATTGACTTTTTGGAGGGTCTCCTTGACATATTTGTGAACTTGGGGTAATAAGGTCCCCTGCTATAATAGTGTCAGTACTTATTTGATTTTTTTCTTGCCTGTTATATTTGTTTTATGTATGTGTATATACGTGTGCTTGGTGCATATATGTTTGTGATTGTTATCTGTTCTTCTTGGAGTTTTCTCTTAACAAATATGTAGAGAGTTTCCTTGTCTCTTTTGATTAGGTTTTGCTTAAAGCTTGCATTGTCTGCAAATAGAATAGTGACCCTTGCTTTTTTCTGGGATCCTTGGACATGGAGGATTATTTCCTATCCTTTGGCTTTTAGTCTATGAATTTATTTTTGGGTTAAACATTAGATTTTCATTTTTCGTGTTATTTTTCTATTCCTTACTTCCTGTATTTCTCCTCTATTTATTTCTTATCCTGACTGGTGGCTTCTTTCTATTGGTGTTCATGTGGTCTTGGTCTTCATTATCATTCTAATATGTCCTTCAGAGCAC
Source organism: Myocastor coypus (assembly GCA_004027025.1). Lineage (NCBI taxonomy): Eukaryota > Metazoa > Chordata > Mammalia > Rodentia > Myocastoridae > Myocastor > Myocastor coypus. The sequence goes on from PVJA010009426.1 coordinate 55,415, forward strand.
TTCATAGCTGGTTAGGTGGTCATAAATTTCTTCAATTGTTCTTTGTTGTGGAAGTATCTTCTTTCTCCACTGATTTTGTAAGGTAGGTTTGTGAGGTATGTCAATATGAGTTGAAGACTATTTTCCCTAAGAGCTTGAGGTACCTCATTGCAAGCTCTCCTTGATTTAAGGATTTATGTTGAGAAATCTGTTGTTATTCAGATGGGCTTTCTTTTATAGGTAATTTGTTTCTTTTCTTTAGTTGCTTTTAATATTTTGTTCTGGTGTAGAGCTTCTAGAATCTTGATTATCATGTGCCTTGGTTTAGATTTATTTGAGTCATGTCTATTTGGAGTTCTATGTGCCTCATTTATTTGTATGTCAATTTTTTAACCCTTGTTTCTGAAAGTTTTCTGCCATTATTCCTGTGAAGAGGTTTTTAATGGCTTTTGTGCTATCTCCAGCTTTGTCATTTTTTATTTTTATGTATTTATTGGCCATTTGTACTTCTTTTTAAGTTTTTTATTAGTTTTAATGAGAAAGAAATAGCAATGAGACAGCTTCACAACAGGTTAGTAGGACAGTTACAATAATTAATACAGTCTTACATTGTTCTTCTTTACTTCATCATGTAGTTGTTAGATTGACTATTTGTGGTCTCTTACTATTTTTAAGACAACTTTCTTTTGTGATGGTTTTGGGTCTGAACTTTGTCTTTGGATTTTGGGGATGGAGTTTTCTGTGGCTGGACTTCTCTCCAGTTATTTGGAAAAGAAAAAGTAAAAAAGAGAGAAAGAGAAAAGAAAACAAATGATAAAAGGGCAGTCCTACCCACCTATTTCTATTCTGTGTGTCTTTGTCCCCAAGCAAAATGATGGTTCACCTAACTTACCACCTGTTGGCTCATAGTGTTGCTGGTGCTTGGGACTTTTCTGCACTTCTAGTCCTGGCTGTCCATCATGTGCACCTTAGTGGGGTCCTACTGTGTCACTGGCATTCCTACAGGTCACTGAGCCTTAAGTCTGTCCAGTGGAGGGAGAGAAGAGTAGATCTCAGACTCTTACAACATTCATGCTTCTGTTTCACCTGAGACACACATCCTACATGTCCACACATATGCAAATGGCCACCTTCTTCCACTTCTTAGACTCAGAGCGCAAACACTAGCAGGGAAAAGAGGTCCATCCAGGGCCCAGAAATGGGTCAGAGACACATAAGTGGGAATTCTGGGTCCTGGAGACCTTCTTCTGGCCCAGAAGAAGAGAAGCTGTACCTCTGATATCCTGTTCGTATAGGTTTCTGTTCCATTGCAGGGGCAAGAGACAGGCCCTCAAAATACCAAAGGCTTAAGCATACCCTTTTTCCTGGCCTAAAGATGTTACAACCTAGGGTGCCCCACCTCTCTGTACTCAGGACAAACATAGAGGTCAAGGATGAGGCTGTCTCCCAAATTGTATGGAAAGCCACATTGAAATCAGGAAAAGAATAGAGGTCAGACCCTCTGATTTCTTGCCTATTCTTAGTAAAGAAGTTAATGATATTCTTGTGATGTCATCTATTACTGTTCATCTTGTTGCTCTTCTCTTCTTGCTGGGACAAATACCCAACAGCCAAAATGAAGGAAGGAAAGGTTTATTTAGCTCAAAACTGCTGGAGGTTTCAGTCCATATTTGGCTGGCTCCAAAGCTGAGTGGAATAGGGCAGAGAGCATCCAGTTCATGGCAGCAGAACAGAAACAAATGGCAACAGAGGCAACTGACCAACCAGGGAAATAGCAACAGAGTCTGTTTCTTTGTCTCTCTTCTAATGCATTCAGGCTCTCTGCCTCAGGCCACACCCATAATCCCTGCAGTATTCAGACCCATAACCCTATCAGTACTAAAACATATAATCCCAGTGGATCATGAGTCAAGTCTCAAACTCTAGAAGTTCCCACCCCATGACTGCATGAGGCTTTGGGGGGACAACTAGACACAAACTTTAACATTCTCCCTTTGTGCAAAAGACATTTTAATTCATTTCAAAAAGTTGCCAAAGTCCCAACAGTTCCAGCGTTGCTGAAAAGTCCAAGTCCCAAGCCTCCTCCAAGATCCAAGGCAAACTCTTCACTGTGAGCTCCTGTACAAAAGAAAAGTTAGACACATCTAACATTCAAAGGCACAAGATAAACATCGTCATTCCGAAAGTTGTGAGCAACAGGAGAATACAAAACACTGGTACCAATACAAGCCCAAAATCCAGCAGGGCAAACATTAGGTCCCATAGTTCTAACTGGAGCATCTCAAACAGTTTGTACTGAGTTGGGAGCTTCAAAATCCTTACCTGGCTCCACTTCTAAGGCATTCTTGGTGGTAGCTCCCATAGCTTCTCTCTTAAGCTGTTTTTCCTCCCTCTTTGCAGTTTCCCTTAGATGATCCATGTCTCTGGCTTTTCTAGACTTCTGGGGTTTTCATGGAATTGGCTTTTCACTCTCTGCTTTCCACACTGCCCTCTCAGAGGCACACTGCTGGCCTCCCAGGCTTTCTTCTGAAATCAAGGTGGAAGCCTTCTTAACCTAACAACTCCTACATTCTGAATGTACCTAAAACCAGTACCACATGGATGATGCCAAGGTCTGCTGGCAGCTGGCACCCAACAAGACTCCAGGGCCTCTTCACTCCAGCCCTGATTGCTACTGGCCAAGTAAAAATATGAAACCAATTCAAAACCACAAAACTGTACTTACTGGCAACAAACAAAACACTATACAGACAGAAAAAGGCACTACTGTGCACATGAATAAATCTTTCTCTCACCTGGGGATCACAGTTAAGACCTACAGATGAGACAGACTTTTTTTATTTTATCTTATTTTGTAATTTATGTATTTGGTGTAGGGTCTTGCTATGAAGGTCAGACTTGTAGTGATCCTTCTGTTTCAGCCTCCCTAGTGCTGAGATTATAGATGTGTCTCACCATGTCTGGTGTCAGTGGCCAGCTTAGCAGGTCCAGGGTGGGACTGGCACAACATATGATATGGGAGATCAAATCAGATCCTTGTGCTTGCCAGGCAGGCACTTAGACCGTTGAGCTATCTCGCCAGCCCTTTTATTTTTTTTAAGAAAAAGAAATAAAAAACAAGTAACAAAGACAAAGAAAAACAAAACAACATAAAATAAAAATAGTATGGCATTTCAAACAGAAATAGAAAATTAACAATTGTTGTTATACTACACATTTAAATCACCAAATGTATTGCTCTGAGTACCAGATACAGGCATGCTTGACCAATCAAACATTTACACATCAATTTTTACTGTCATAAACATTAGAAACAGTATACTTTTTAAAAAGAGCAAAGTGAAAGGCATTAAACAGTGATTGTTATATTGCACGTTGCTGTCTTCAGTGAAGTTCCTCAGATTACAGACATTAGCATATAAAATTAGTTGAAGTAAAAGTTATAGACATTAAAGGCAACTTTCAAAAATTGATAGAAGTTAGTAGAACAATTATGTTAGCATATATATATATATATATATATATATATATATATATATATGATTTTCCCATTCCTTTTCTTCCTATATTTTCTACTTTCCCTCATCTCAAATGTTTATTCCTTATGTGCAGTTTTTTCCCAGTTTACTATATCTATTATACCTTCCAGATTTTATTTAATCTTTTAGGTTCTTACACTAGGGAGACAATATGATGTTTACACATGTAGGTCTGATTTATTTGACTTAATGAGTATAATCCGTGTTGCATCTATTTATCTAAAAAGCCTCAAGCTTACCTTTCTTTTTCTTTATGTATTTAGAACTGGGTCTCGCTACACAGATCAGACTCATAGTGATGCTTCCTGTTTTTCAGCCTCCCAAGTGCTAGGATTACAGATATGTACCACCATGCTCAGTCTCATTTGCCATCCCAGTGGGCCCTGGGGGTGGGAGTGGCACAGCAAGCAAGATGGAACCCCTGGCCTCTGTGTCTGCCTAAGCAGGTGCTTTAATCCATGGAACTATCTGGCCACCTTATTTTTCTGTATAGCTGAGCACTATTACATTGTATAAAAATGCTACATCTTTTTTAAACTATTCCTTAGGTGATGAGCATTTGGATTGTTTCTAAGATTTAGCTATGACAAATTGTTCTGCTATAGATGTGGGCCCACATATATTACTGTGGTATGACATACTCTGTTTTTTTGGAAAATACTCACAAGGGGAATATCTCGGTTGAATAGAACTTCTAAACCTAGATTTTCAAGTTGTCTCCATGTTGCTTTCCATAGTGGTTGTACAAGTCTACATTCCCATGAAAGGTGAAGAAATGTTCCTTTTTCCCACAGCCTCTCCAGCATTTGTCACTAGTTGCTTTCTTTATGTTAGCCATACTTTCTGGAGTGAGATAATATTTTAGTATTATTTTAATTTACATTCCTTGAATGACCAGTACTGTAAAACATTTCTTCATGTATTTATTTGCTATTTGTATTTCTTCGTCTGAGAAGTATGTATTCAACTCAGCTGTCCATTTTTGGATTGAGTTTTTTGCCTCACTCCTGGAGCTCCTGGTGTTCCTCTCAGCTGCTCAAGCCCCACAAGAGTCACTGGGTCCTCCACCAAGAGTACAATTTCTGCAGCTCCCCTGAGATGTCCTGTGTTCCTCGGGTACTGTGACCACCGTGGACTCTGCTGTGAGAGCTATAGCTGCCTCTAGCACATTATTACTCATTAGGTCAGGTGTCATTATTCTGTGACGCTTCAAAAGACTCCACGTCTTTTCGCACTGTTTGGCCACATTTGGTTACTCGTGACTCAAAGCAGCCCTGCCTTGCCTTAGGATTTTGCAAAAATCATTTGGGCAGAGTGGGTAAGAGTTCATGGTCAAAAGCAAAAATGTCTGCTCTGAACCCTGGGCTCCTCTACTTCGAAACTGTGAGACATAAGCAAGTTACTTCACTCTGAGACTCAGTTCCTTCTGCACTGAATTGTTTGTTTGTCGTTGTTGTTGTTGTTTTTAATTTTTTTCGTGTTTCAGAACTTTTGTTTGTTTGTTTATTTCCTTTTATGGCCAGCTCAGCCTGCCCTGAGGGCAGGGCTGGCGCAGTATGTGGTGCCAGGGATCGAACTGCGGTCCCTGCAGCTGTCTAAGCTTTCCTAAGCAGGTGCTTTAGATCACTGAGCCATCCCGCCAGGCCCCCTTTTTTTTTTTTTTGTGGAACCAAGGATTGAACTCAGGCCCTTGCGCTTCCCAGGCAAGCGTTTATTCTACTGAGCTATCTCCCTAGCCCTTGAATTGGTTGTTTTTAGGGCTTCTGGGACAATTTGTTATCATTAATGAGGGCTGGAGAGATAGCTCGGTAGAATGAGTGCTTGC